>CANUEY010332594.1:0-31450 GCA_948099555.1 Croton setiger | reverse complement strand
TATATATATATATATATATATATATATATATTCAACAGAAAATAAGCTGCTTTATGAAACAGAAATGGATATATTTTGATGGTAGAAAGAAAAGGCAGCTTTATAAAATTGAAATTATTATGAGGATAATAAAATAAGCGGACACGATAAGATTACAATGATAAACCAAGTTGCAGCGCACCGTCGCCGTGTCTTGTCAATTAGCGGTTGTCTAAATCCAATCCCATGTCTAGTTGGACTCTTCTTAACCCTCCCACGTCTACATATACATGCACTCTACATCTACACTCAAATCTCCTAATTACCCTTCTAATTCTACTTATTTATATCCTCCTCCTCCTATATGATTCAAAATCAAAGTTAATTTTAATGCATGCCATAATCAATCAATTGGTTTTATAATCTTAAATTCTGTAAAATTGCGAGCGTGTCAAGTGTGTAGTTGTAAGTATTTCACTGTAATTTATTCAATTTTGAAAAAATAGATGAATGAAAAGATAATTTTGATAATAGAATTTGTTGTCTGTAGTGTCTTAGTTTTATCAATTTTCACAAAAAATAATTAAAATCACTGTAAAATTCACAAATAAATAATTAAAACCACTGTAAAATTCACAAAATGCAACCTACTGAAATTGAACTCGAATTGTACAGAACTAATTATATTTATCGGACACTTTTAAACTTAATTGCATATTATATTTACTCTTGTAATTAGTGGTGGCCATGGGTCGATTCCGGGCCTCGATCTGCTGGACCACGGTTCAAGAGGGGTGGAACCGCGCAGTTAATCGCCAGTTCAGTAGCGGGCCGGTTAACCGGCGGTTTGGGGAGGTGGAACCGACAGTTTGGGAGACGAAACCGGCGATTTAGGGACGCGGAACTGGCGGTTCAAGTCCGGATCACAGTTTCCCACGGTTCCGATTCCAAAATTCCTTGAACCTAAACCGGCCCGTAAACTGGCTGGTTTAGGTTACGGTTCTGGTAGTTACGAGTTTTCGACGGGTTGGACCAGTTCAACAACAGGCCGGTTCAGGCGGGCCGGCCGAGCCAAACCGGCCTCCACTACTTGAAATTAGACAAATTCAAATTTGCATATTAAAAAAAAATTAACTAAACAATTAAAAAAAAAATGTGGAAAAATGGAAGTGAAGAGATGCTAAGAAAAATGAATGGAGATGGGTTTGGGGGCAAATTCAAACCGGGAATGATATGCTAAATCCGATTAGATGGAATGAACTTGGCTGCCATAATGGGAATGGTTCATTATACTAATATAATATATAGTGTAGAAGGACCAATATTTTGTGGAATACAGATTATAAGTTGTACGTTATTTTTGCAGAAATGAGAGGGACAGACATGGATGAACCAGACACAAGCTAAGCTAACCAACCACTAAGACAGCTTTTCCAACAATAATTCGTCAGTGTCACGTGTACTTCATTAGTTCATTTTTTTTTTTCAAATAAAAGGAAATTACCCACCGTTTGCTTTGTAATTATAATATCATATAATATATAGTGGAAAATATCTCAACTTTTTAAATTATTAAATTATTTTAAACTAGTTGTTGGATTAGTAAGAATATATATTAGTTGGTAAAATAGTGGTGCTTTAAAAAAAAATTAGGAAATTTAAATAGTAGATACCAGAAAGAAATTTAAAATATGGACGAAATGAAGACTTACGTAAGTTTAAATTGCGGAACATTAATTATCTACTGCTGTTTCATAACTTGAACTTATGAAACAGGAGTTTTGCAAGTTCAAGTTCCGAAACTCCCTTAAGTTTCGCAAGATCATATTGCGAAATTTTTAATGTGTCAACTTCTCATTTGTTGTTTTCGCTAATTACATGTTTAATCTAATCTATCACTAATTGTCGCTGACTTTACTTCACAATTTAATCTTGCGAAAGTAAACTTGTTTCATAATATGATCTTGCGCAATTATGATGATATTGCGTAAGGACTAGCTCATGTCCACAGTTTGATTTCGGATATTTTTTTTTAAATGACAGTTAAAAATAGCTCAAACGCTTAAAGATTTCTTTAATAAAATTAAAAGATAACTTAAATAATTAAAAATTATATAAAATATTATTTTACCAAACATTATAAAAAAATAAATTATAAGTTTTTGATTAAAAGTCAGCTAAAATAATTATTTAAAAACTGTTAATAATTTTAATATATGATTAATGGAGAAAAATAAATAGTTAAGATGAAAAATCACAATGAATCAATATTATAATTGGGAGAAAATTAACAGTTCTATAATAAAATTAACGATAATATTCCAATTAACTTTTGCAATAATTATAATTAAACTAATTTTAACTATTATGTGCATAATTAATCATAAAATATTGACTGTTGCATCATTAGAGAACAAGTTGGCAGAAACTGCGCTGAAAATTTTATAAAAAATTATTCATAAAATTCGGACAAAGAATCAGAAGTATGATTCAAAGGATATACTAAATAAATATATGCCACGTTCTTGCTTATTTACTTACTAATTATCAACTAATTATAATTAATAGTTTATTAAAAAACATATTACAAAACATTTTAAATTTAATTATAATTATTCGTATTTATTATAAATTCTTGTTAACGAATAACATATATAGTACATATGATGATGACATTATGTTGTTATTTTTCTGGATTAGCATTATTTTGTCTCGTACCAAATATTATTAAACCCTTTTTTTACGTATTTTAGAAACAAATAAATTAAAAAAAATGAATTTTAAGTGGGTATCTGAAGAACTGCATATACAAACAAATGAAATTATTTTTATGTTGCTATAATATCAACCGTCGAATTTGCACCGTTGCTTAATAATAATCATATTAATTTCTTTAATAGAATTATAATTAGACTAATTATCTACCATCAAACTCTAAAAATACGTAAAAAATTAAGGATTAAATCATAATTATAAGTACATTTTAATTTTTAAATAAATTTAAGATTTCTCCCTTATTTTATTTTTAAAAAATTTATTTTACTCTAGTAAAAAAACATATTATCATAGGCCTCATATGCATATAAATATCCAGATTATTTTAGATTATCACAAGCACATAAAGAAGAATATGCTCAGGACGATACGACATTATATGATTGCACTCTAAATTATTTACATAATATAAAATAAAAAAATATATATATTTTTCTTTAAACAATTTTAAAAAAGAAAGAAAATAAAAAACTTTCTATATATATATATATATATATATATATATATATATATATATATATATATATAATGGTTTGAGACTTTTAGATGAGGATTGGTATTAAAGCTTCTTTCTTTTCTTTCTATTGCCACCTCCTACTACCCATTAAACATTCTTATTTTCTTGCTCTTACAGATTGAATTGACTTAAATTTCTTTAATTTTCTCTCTTTTTTTATATATATATATATATGATTTAGATATTGAAGAAGAGATCTAAATTGTATTGTATACAGAGATGTCGATTTCTTACTGTGTTAAAGAGCAGAAAGCTTGTGTTGGTTGGGTAGAAAAATACTTCAAAGATTGTCTTTGCAATTTAAAAGATGAATTTTCATTTGGGTTTGGATTTATCAGTTTAATTTGTTGGGGAGTTGCAGAAGTTCCTCAAATTATTACTAATTTTCGTACTAAATCTAGCCATGGCGTTTCTCTTCTGTTTCTTCTCACCTGGGTTGTTGGGTTCGTTCGTTCATTTTCTCTTCATTTTCCTATACATTTCTTCTCTGCTAATTAATTTTCTCGAGAAACAAACACTGTCCGTTTCTTTCTTTCTGAACGTTTCATTTACGCTTTTTTTCTTTTTGATTTGGTGCAGAGATATTTTTAATCTGTTGGGCTGTATTCTTGAACCAGCAACGGTGAGTTTCTCTTCTTCCCTGTTTTCAGCCATTGGAAGAGTAAAACGACGTCATTTTACAATTTCCAAACATGAATATATATATATATTATCTTATGTTTTCTTTTTTTTTTTTTAATTTCTTAATGCAGCTGCCAACCCAATTCTACACTGCTTTCGTAAGTATGATTTGCTTCTAAATTTTATTTTTATTTTTTTTAATATGATCCCTTAATATATTTGTAAAATTTAATTTATGTTTATATTTTATACATTATATTAAAATATGTCGAAAAAATATTATAGAATACATAAAAAAAATATTATTCTCTTGAATAGTACTATTTTTTCAACATTAATTATAGAAAGGGAGTAGGGATTTATCAACCTAGTGAAGTGATTAATTTTAAGGATTAAGTGATTATGAGATACAATTTATATCAAATCACACTTTTAGTCACAATAGTTGCTATTTAATTAGTGTCCATTAGTTTTTTAGCAATATTATTAAACTTTGGATTTTATAAATTTATTTTTGGGCTCTAGCTAAGAGTCAGCAAAAGATTAACTGAAAATGTTAAAACTTGGTTTAAACTTGTTTTTCAATCTGTTTTAAACTTGTTTTTTAATCAGTTTCCAAAACGACGGTGTTTGAACCATTGAAATTTTGGTTTTTGGTCGAATAACTGAAAATTTTAAAAGTGATAACAAAAAATTGAACTGAATTTTTTTGTTAACCGAACTAAAAAAACCAAAATTAAAAAACACTTCAAAAAATTGATTAACCAAACCAAAATTTTTTAAATTTTTCGGTTCAATTTTGGTTAAAACCGTTATCTACTCAGCCTAGCTCTAGCTAATTATAGGCCAAAAAACCTTAAACCAAACCAAGTATTCAATCTTCACCATACATTTCCCAAACTTGGGGGCTTGGACATTTGGTGATTCAACCATTCAATTTTTATTTTTTTTTTGTTCAATATAAAAAAAAAAAAAAGAAAAGGTAATTTTTGAGGTACCAAAATATTTGGAAATTAGAAAAAAAAAAAAATTTATATGAGTGCTACTTGTTCAGATTGGTCATGGTCCCAACTCATATGCAATGAATAACATTGTCTGCACTTCCATAAATGTGTTTGGACACATGGCTAAGCTATGTATTCCAAGTAAGGCTGATCATCAAATCAATCCAAATAAATATGTTTAATATAATTTTAAATAAATTACTATGAATAGAAATAATATTCAAACCAAATAATAATAATAATAATAATAATAATAATAATAATAATAATAATAATAATAATAATAATAATAATAATATATCTTTTTTTATTTATCTAATTATTTCTTTTTTTTTTTTGGTTGATTTGCAGCTATACACTATAAGCACTATAGTATTAGTGTTGCAAGGACTATACTATGACTATATCTATAGATGGTGGAAATGTGGAAACATTGAGGCTAATAAAAAAGTATGTATGAATATTAATCTTTTTTTAAGGAAACTTATTAGTGTTTAAGTATGATTATAATAGTCTTTAAGTATGATTATAAAAGTAATTTAGTTGTTAATTAATTATTAGGATGGAGATGACCAAAAACCATTGAAGCAAAACGGGTCAGGTGATTCAGGGATTCCCATACCAACTGCTTCACATAGAGCAACTCCTCGTAAAGAATATTATTATATGTAAGTGTATTTGTGTGTGTATATATATTCTTCCTGAATTCAAATTAATTATTAAATTTAATTTTCAGTTCAGCAAGATCCATGGCAAGCAGTGGAACGCCACCATTTCGAGGGTATTTAAGGGCAGCAAGAAGTGGTCCTTCAGCTATACAACTTGACCATGAATCCTCAGATGATGAAGCTACTGATGTTTCTGCTAAAACTAGCACACAGCCTAGGCCAATTCCAAGATCTGTAAGCCCTCCTCCAAATTACTATAACAACTGTATTTCAATGTCGAATTGTGTTTTGCATGAAAATACATGCAGGTTTTAATAAACTGCACGTAACTCATTTCCTTCCTTTCTTTTTTCAGGTTGGTTATGGAACATTTCTTGCTGCATCAGTAAACCTGCCTGTAAAAAGCCATGGATTGGTTTATGCTGTTGCCGGAATTACGAGCAGAAAACTTTTACACGTATGACACATATACTGTATTTTTAGATCATACCCAATTTTTATTTTGGACTGTAGATTAATTTTCGGCATTGCAGGCTGGTGGTGGAACAGAGCACAGTGCTTTTGGACAATGGTTGGGATGGCTTATGGCAGCTATATATATGGGTGGCAGAATTCCCCAAATTTGGTTAAATGTATATTAATCTTAATTAACTTTTCAATTAAACATTATAAAACTATTTAATTAAATTGTAGATTTCTAATCAAGTTTTTTATTTCTGATTGACCAGATTAAAAGAGGCAGTGTTGAGGTAAGCATCTAGACATTATTGTACATTTATAATCAGCAATGACTTAATGAAATTTTGGTATTATGTAGGGTTTAAATCCTCTCATGTTCGTATTCGCATTATTCGCCAATCTAACTTATGTACTAAGGTACGTCTTTCTTCATTTAACCATATGTGTGCGCACACATGATATATGACAATATATATAGCATACAATTGTGTTCAAGAGCCAATCTTTCGAGCTTGATTGGTAAACGAACTGAGAAAAGCTCGCGAGTCGGCTCTCGAACTGTATCACTTGAAAAACCGTTTGGTTCAATTTGTCTCGGTTATTTATGTATACATGTGTGCGCGTATGTGCGTTTGCAGAAGCGCAAGATTGAAATGGCTAAGTAATGATTATTTATATGAATGCAGTATTGTTGTTAGAACAACAGAATGGGATAGCATCAAAGCAAATATGCCATGGCTGTTGGATGCTGCAGTTTGCGTAGTACTTGATTTATTTGTATCCTTCAATTTTTATTTCTTTACAAAAATACCCTTTTTTTTCAATTTTTCTATTACTATATTTGGTCCTTAACAAATATTTTCAACAGATCATATTGCAGTATATTTATTACAGATACTTTTACAGGAAAAGGATAAGCCATAGAGAAGACTATGGAGATTATATTGATGCAGATAAACCTGTTTTATCTTAATAATATACATAGTTTGTGTACTGTATTTTGCAGATTTGTTTAATTATCGTATTAGAAACCTTAATTAAATGTCTTTTTGCAGTGTATGAATTGTTTAGACTTATTAATTTATTCACGTAATGAGTTTTTTTTGAAGATAACTATTTATATTTGTTTATAATGTTTATTATTTACTTACAATCTTTTGTTTAATGTTTATTTTTGTTTACAATCTTTATTTTCTTTCCCTTTAAGAGTTTATGCATAAATTCTAGAGAATGCCCCAAATGTTCAACAACTCTACGAAGTAAGGTTTGAAATGTCGATTGTATCTCTTTGATTTTTTTCGGATCAATTTTCACTTTTCCTGCCTCACATCTTGGGTGATATTGTAAGTGCATCTCATGCTATCTGTAAGATTTTATTTACCGAATCAATAAAAATGGAGAAAGTAGCAACTACTTTCTTAACAATATGAGATCTTTTGGAATCCTTTTCAAATTTAGACATAATACGATTTCTAATTTAAATTTTCATTTTTCAACCAAATGTTTCCTTTTGTTATATTTGATTGTTGATGTATTTGTCATTTCTTCTGGTTCGGTATTCATCGGAGGAAAATTCAAATCAAACTGAAAATAATGTGCATTTACCTCAATTATTTTGATTTCTTTCACCCTCTGTTCAATGGTTCTGAACTCCTAACTTGAGCTTCATCCATCGAAAACTAGTATCTAATTTACTCTATTTGTTAACTATTTAACATAAATAGAAGGAGCTATTCAAGAACAAGAATGGGCTTTATTGGAGTCAAATTCTAGCTACTATAAGAACTAGCTAAGTATGATGAATTGAAATGATCCAATTCAAGTGAAAAAGCCCATATTAAATTAAATAAGATCCAAAATGAACAATACTTGTATTAGCATAATTAACATTATTATTAAGTAAATGAATAATTAAGTTTGATAATTAATGAGAGTAATGTTTCAAACATTGGTCACGCTTGCACATCATTATAAAGTCTTAAGTTTTTGGGCATACCCTAAATATGTATCATTATTAATAATACAAATAAATCAAAGATGTGTAACTCTTATTGGCCTTGTTGTGCATTTACAAGCTATCTATCACTATCCTCAATGTGATGATGCAATTTAATGCGCAAAATGTGCCATATAATAAGCTACGTACCTCATTTTCATTTCTCATCATTTTTTCACAACTAATTAGAAGTTGTGTTGAAATTGATTAGATATTATCATCATATTAATAAATACAAATATATTGTTTATATATATATATATATATATATATATATATATATATATATATATATATATAAAACTTCTTCTTTCAATTACTCAATAGTAAATCATGCAATTGAACCTTTAGGAGGTAGATTTTTACCCATATTTTTTAATTTGTTCCCACTAGAGGTGGCCACGGACCGGGCCGGACCATGGTTTGGGGATGGATAAACTATAACAAGCCCGTTAAATCGCCGGGCTAGTAAACCGGCGATTCGCGGTTAACTGGCAGTTCGTCGGCGGTTTGGGGGCGGTTGACCGGCGGTTCGAGAACGATTTATAACGGTTACGGTTCGAAATTTCGTTGAACCTGAACCGCTCCGCCAACTGAACGGTTCTGATTCCGGTTCGGTCGGTTACGATTTGAGGCCGGACGGGACGGTTTTTCCACGAGCCGAGCCAGGCGCATGGCCACCTCTAGCTCCCACTTTTGATTGAGATTATGACTTTATGATTGTGTGATTGAATATAAAGGTTTTTATTTAATATTTTTAAAAAGTTGGAGTGATTGAATCAAGAATCAATCATTGGTTTGATTCAGCCATTTTTAGGCTACGTAAGCATTTTTCTTTTCAATTTTCTTAACAAATATAATTTGATGAGCAATAAGAATTTGACACCATTGATTTTATATTGTTAATCATGAATAAAAGGTTAAAACCCTAATACCTACATATTTATAGTGGAGTTTATTTAATTAATGTATTTTAATAATGCAAAATTGGTTGACAAGTGGAAATTTAATCATAATTAACATTTTAATTATAGATAAACAAGAAAATTTATCTTCTATACTTTTAAAAAAGCAAAACTCTTTTAATCTTAAATTCTTAATCATCATAAGGATTAGATAAGAAAGTATAGTTTTATTTATTTATTTATTTTATTTTATTTTATTTTAAAAAAAGTATAGTTAGTGCAACTTTTGCACAAGGTTAGATTGTTAGATAATTTTCTACGTAATTAAATTATTTCCATCTTTTTAGGTATTTGGTTTTATACTTAGATTTTAAGTGAGAAAGTGGGAAAATAATAAAATTTAATTCGACAATGCTTACCAAATTTTGGGTGCAATTGAAGATTTGTGGCCGGAATTCTTGGATATGTGTAATTTTCCTAAAAATATATTAATATAACGGTCGCGATCGCGGTTAGACAAATAAGCGTATAATTATTTAATTATATATTAATTTTTATTTTATTTTTGATAAGATTAATATATTTCTGATATAAATCAGCTATCAACTGAAATAAAAAACTCTCAAAATGAGCTTATTGAAATAACAGTTGTACGGGATTCCTAAGCTCTATTAACTGCTAATTTTTAAATTTACCAAACACTTAACTCTAACTTTTAACGCTATGAGCTGTAAAAAACAGTTAAACCAAACACTCTCTACGTTTTTATATTTTGAGGTTTTTTTATTAATTTTTCAAGAGAGGTTTAATTTTCTACCATTAAATATTAATCAGTATCCGATTTGAGATTTTTTAATTTTAAAGTTTAGTTTAAATTAAATATGCTATTTACTTTATTTTATAAACATAATAGTATTTACTAAGGTTTTATTTTTCTCCAAACTCCTAAACAATGTTTGATTTGAATGTTACAATTACGTAATATAATATTTTGGTTTAATAAAAAATATTTTTATTACACGTAAGATCGAATATAATAACACGTTCATTAACTACCTAAGTTTTTTTGGTAGATTTAATAAAAATTTAATTAATGTTATTTAATAGTGATTAAGAAATTCTACAACACCAATAATAGTACATAACTAACATATTTATTACTATTAATATTTCCTTAAAAAATTTGTAAGCATGCATGAAATTATTATAATGTTGGCATTTAATTAATTTCATTCTTTGCTTCAAAGGTATATATATTATTTTGAAACTAATTTCTCAATAAATATATATATATATATATATATATATATATATATATATATATTATTTTGAAATTACTTTCTCAATATCTGCGGAAGATAGAAAATTACCTTTAGTTATATATGTTTCGAATAAAGAATTAAATCCTAAACTTATATTAAGAACATTAATTATGTCTAAGTTCTTTACATCTGACATATCATAATGTAGTAGCAATCAACATTTTAAAACCTTTAAGATGAAAAAAATTGACTACAGTTCCAATATATCACATCAATTTCGTCTTTAACCTAAATTAGGCATTTTAGGGCAGTAATTCGGTGTATTTCATCTTTCAATTATGTCCTCAATGATATATATACTTCTAAAATCAATAATAATAATAATAATAATAATTTATATTTTGTGTTGCTTAAATAAGATACTACCTTATTCCACAAAATTCTCAACATTTGGCTTTGAATAATACCCCACCACCTTAATAATTTTCTATAATTTGTTTGAAATTCCTAGCTACCAACTAAATTTTCAAACACAATATATTTATGTATAACCACTAATTTGTTATAATTAATCATTAACATTAATTAATTTTCTTTCTCATAAAAAAAATTAATTAATTTCATTGAAAATATGTACATGTATCATAGACAATTAGAATGAAAATAAAAAATTAAATAAATTATTTTGAAATCACTCAAATTAATTACCAAATTGAAATAATATTATACACCATAAAATAAAAATAACCCTATCCTATAAAAACTTCACTATATTGATAACAACATATCGAAATTGTGTCCGATTTTCTCGTCGTAACTGTGTCCGATTTTTTCGTCGATTGTAGAAAGACCGATCATATCATACTGTAATTATCGAGGTGATTCATATAATTGAAAAAAGTGGATTTGAGGTATTGTCAATTTGACTGAATTTTGAAGTTTTGTTATTGGCATATACCAAATATATATCTGATGCAAATCTATACATTAAATTCAATAATATAAGTAGGAGATCTCTCCAGATCAACCACTACTCAATTATTATAATATTTTTAAGTTCCAATAAAATGCCAAGTGTCAGGCTTAGAATGCATGAATTTATTTTATCTTTTAATTTTTTTTTTTAAATTTTTGATAGTGATTCTTCATAATAATAATAATAATAATAATAATAATAATAATAATAATAATTTTATATCGACACCCATTTGTTCTCTTTAATCATTGATAGTTTTGATTCCGATAGTGATAGTACTGATGCAATTTTTTTTTTTCTTCTTATTCGCGTACCAGACAGAATCCTCCATTTTTTACAATTTTCAAATATTTTATTTTTATAAACTGAAATTATTGATTTTTTTTTTATTATTATTCATACGTTTTTCTAGATAATGAGTCGAATTCCTTTCTGCCTCCAGCAAACAGTACATATATCAGTAGATATGATATATGCACATCATCTCTACCTCCCCACTACTGCCACCACTGTTGTTGCCGTTGCCTTATATACATTTGTTACATATAGCATATAACTCATATGTCAGTATATATGTTTATTAGTAAAAATACTGTTACTAACCGATCCTTTTTTGTTTATTTTTTAAACAATTTTTATTGAATCGAATTTCAAATATATTTACGTCTTTACCCTTTGAATGAAACACTTGTTAATTAATAATTAAGATGAGAAAGAAGAGTAGGGAGTACAAAATTGGCAATATATACAACTAAAGCATCCAACTTTTTAAAGCAATTAAATTTGTACCAAACTAAGAAGAAAATCCAAAACCCAACAAAATAAATAAAATACAGGATAATTATTTATAGGTTCTTAGATTTTGCATAATATATTTTAGGGTCTCTTTATTTTGGAAATTGTATCATCGGGTCCCTCAGGTTTAAAAAAATATACTATCAGGTCATTCCATCTAGAAACGGCGTTGGTCAATTGAAAAAGTCAACGATTTTGATTAAAAATTTTCAAAATGACAAAACTAGCATTTGGTTTATTTGAATCGGACCATGGTTTATTTAAATCAAATTATGCTAATTAAACCCAATTTTTAAATCAAACCCCCCATAAAATAAACATCTAAGAACTTAAAATTTGTCAAGATTTCATGATTTACACATAGCTAGCAAAAATTTCCGACCAAATCTCATATTTAATGCATAAATTTGGAAAATATTTATAATAAAAACAAGAAAATAAAGACATAATTATTAATTTGGTATGTCATGTAATTTGGCATTGCTTTAACTGCAAAAAAGAAGCTTAAAAGCTCTCGTCTTGTACACGGAATTTGGAATATATATACAAGAAATAATGATTTGAAAAATAAGCTATCAAACAAAAATAAGAAACCAAGAACAGAAAAATAGAAGTAGCTAGGGTTTACGCGTCTTCTCTTCCTCATTTTATTATTATTATTTTCTATATGTGAATGAATCAAGAACAAAAAAGAGGCATAGAAGACAAGAAACGGCTTAAAAGCCATTCTAAATGGGTATTTGGACAAATCTTCACGTGATTTAAGCTTTAACAAGGAAGGAACATAAACATAGTCTTAGTAACGTAAAAAATAAAACACTAATGTTACACCATTTAACATAATCCAAGGCGCATATGAGTTGGTAAGAGATTTTAATATCTGGGTCGAACTAGAATTCATCAAAGATGCCGCACACAGTTGGGATTTGTCCAGTATATCTCGTAGTTAATAAAAAATTTAGCACATTAAATTCGCATATATACATATATACATACCTTCTATGACCACTCTTGATAGTGATTATTAATAGTACATATACCAATCAATCAACTCCATAAGGATGATCATCACCACCCCATTTATTAATTGTAGAATGATGGACCAATATTGCTTAATTGATGAATTTCAATAATTACTACTTAAAAGCTTACGTATAAATCTCAAGTACTTAAAATAAGTATATATAAATACATATTTTTGTACAAAAAATATAACCCAATATACGAAGAAATAATAATTCATCATTTATATATATGTATAAATTCATTTGAAAAGTTAGTCAATTTATAGAATATTATTTTCTTAAAATCAACCCATTGACGATACTTATAAGCCGTTTACTGAAATTAAGCACATTTTTTCAGATTTCTTAATTTTGAAAGATTTTTCTACAACGTTGTCGAAATAACACAAATCTAATTCCAAATTGATTATTACTTATTTCTCCATAATTTCCTACTTATATATAAGCTATTAAAGAAAGGACATTACCTGAATTAAAGGGAGCTTTTTTTAAGAATTTATCTCTACATTAAAGCCGCCACCACCCTAAAGAATACGAAATACCCTCTATACATATTTATATTTTCTGACCTACACTAATCCGTCACTTTTATAATAATTATCTCTTCATCTTTAAAAAAAATATTAAAAAAAAAACGCTACTTTTATTTTTTGTGGACAAAACTATAACCTCTTAACTAATAAAATCAACCAATTAATGAATTACTTTAGCATTACGTAGAAGAAAGTAAGTAGGCACTGAAATTAATATGTTTCTAATCGTATAAGAATCGGGTTTTCAGCGCGGATATGTTTAGAAGATCTCGAATGTTGCAGCTGAAGTCTCCAGCAGCAAATTGAAAATACGGTTCACTGTTAAAATACGATCTCCGATATAAAAATTTTCACGACAATTAAATAAAAACAATCCACTTTATTATTAAGTGATTTATAATCTGAGGTAAGTGTCGGAAGTCGACTGTATTTAAGGTAGAAAGATGTAAAGATTTTGTAGATGAGATTGAATAATAGCCATGAGATTGGAATTATTGGCATGAAGGTGGGGGCACGTAATGAAGAGATATGTGGTTGTGTGTTAAGAATGATTTTATGCTACGTTACCAACTATGAATCCACTTGTCAATACCACAAGAATGAGTTCAATACGCACACTCTCTTTTATTTTTCATTTTTTCATTTATTTAATTACATATATACATATATAAATAGAAGCAATCCATTCTAACTTCTGCATGAAATTTAGAGGTTTCTTCTTCTTTAGATTACAGAGAGCTAGGGTTTCAGTTTGAGGCCCTCCAGCTTCTGCAAATTTTTGATCCTTACATCCAGTTTTGTTTAGCTTTAGAAGACTAACAATGGCCATAATTAGCACTCATCCTCCATTGGCATTTGCCTTTGGCCTTTTAGGTATACATATATACACTTATTTTTGCTTCTGCTTCTTCTTCCTCTTCAACATCCGATCATCACTTATGTCAATTTCGATTCTTTGCATGCTCTTTGCAGTATAATCTCTTCCAAAAACTCGATTCGAAGAACATCTTCGAATCGAGCTATTAGTTTAATACTTCTTATAAATTGTTCTAAACTGATTATGCACCAAATCATGCAATATGGGTTTCAAGAATATACTGCAAAAATGATTAATAAATGATTGCCTTTTCATATATGGCAGGTAACATTATCTCAGTGATGGTATTCTTGGCTCCAGTGTAAGTATTATATTTCTTGGCTTTTCATTTTCAACCATAATAATTTTCTTGACTATGACATACAATTAATTCTTTTTATTTTGCATTTTCAGGCCAACATTTGTAAGAATTTACAGAAAGAAATCGACAGAAGGGTTCCATTCTTTGCCTTACTTAGTAGCTCTGTTCAGTTCAATGCTATGGCTTCATTATGCAATGCTTAAAAAGGATGCTTTTCTTCTTGTCACCATTAACGCTTTTGGCTGTGTTATTGAAACTATTTACATTCTCTTGTATATTTCTTATGCTTCCAAAGAAACTCGGGTATGTAATAATAAATTTGCTTAATTATTCTTTAATTAAGTTTATTATTTTTAATTAATTGAAATTATTATGATTGCTCTCTGCAGATCTCAACTTTCAAACTACTGGCTGCCATGAACATAGCTTTGTTCTCTTTTATTCTTCTCTTCACTCATTTTCTAATGAAAGGTTCGATTCGAGTTCAAGTTCTCGGTTGGATTTGTGTTACGGTTGCAGTTAGTGTTTTTGCTGCACCTTTAAGCATTATGGTAAGTAGTAATTAATTATTGTTTAGTTATCATTTAATTAATCTTGTTTTGTTTATATTTAATTAATTAATTAATTATTAGGCTCAAGTAATTCGAACCAAGAGCGTCGAGTTCATGCCATTCAATCTATCATTTTTCCTTACGTTAAGTGCTGTCATGTGGTTCGGTTATGGCCTTACGAAAAAGGACATGTGTGTTGCAGTAAGTGTTAATAATTTATTTACTTACTCTTACATTAATTGTTTTAACTATAAATTATTATTATTATTATTATTATTAATTTACTAATTTAATTTTTTTTTTTCAGCTTCCAAATGTATTGGGATTCATGTTGGGGGTAGTTCAAATGGCACTATATGCAATTTACAGGAAAGCACAGAATGTGATAATGGAGGAGAAGTTTCCAGAACAATTAAAAACTATCGTAATAATAAGCTCTGAAGTACATCCAGATCCAGAAAATGTTCAACCCGAAACCCAAACCCAATCCGAACCCGAATCGAAACCAGAAAATGAGAAAGCACAAGAAGAAGAAAAAGAGGAGGAGAAAAGCTTGGAAAAATCAGATGAAGATCTCAACAAAAGTGAACTTGCAGTTTAAATTTGATTGTCGGAAAATATGTTTAATTAATTAGTTATTAATCTTCATGTAATAAGTTAATTAAATGGCTGAAATTTTAATTTTTTTTAGATTTTTGTACATTATTATTATTATTATTTTTTATTAAGAGCAATCTGTGATGCATATATAATACGTGGCAAAGTGTAGAAGATTCTAAGGTCCATCATTTAGTTTAGATATTTTTATGATGATTAAAGAATGATCAATGTTGTTTTTAAAAATTAAAATTAAATTTAAAATTAAGAAATATATACATTTAAATTAATTTTTTGGAAAATAATGTATATATTTCTTTTGAAATTTTATTTTATTTTCATCATAAAGTATTAGTATTTGCAAGAAAGAAAACATTACATCACACTATCAAATATGAGTTCATATTTTCTTCAAATGCATTTCTTAATTCTTACTTAAAGTATAAATAATATATTATCTAGTAGTGCCATGTGCTAGTTGGAACAAAAAAAACTAGTGATTTTGACCCGCCCTTAAATCGGTCTAAAGGGGACAATTCGGTTCAAGTTCAATTCAAGCTTGAACCGTGGCCTGGCCGAACCGCAGGCGAGCCTGCCAGCAGTTTTTTTTCGGTTAACCTTCGGATCAAACCGCCGAAACCACAGGGCCGATGTCCGTTGCTAGAACCGTGCCGAACCGCCTAGACAAACCGTCGGTTCACCTTAACGATCGTTGTGGCCAAACCGTCACAGCCCGTTAAGCCAGCCCGCGGGCTTAACCAATGGGCCCAAGCATGCCTAATGTTGGGCAGCCTACTTTGTTTATTTTTTTAAAAAGATTTAGACAATTTTGTCTCTACCAATAAATAGTAATGATCATTTCTTAAGGGTATTTTATGTCTAACAAGTTTAGAGAATTTCTCAATAAATAGAAGGTCATCTGAGTGTTATTCTCGTAAAAATTCTCTACCAATTATCTACTACTCTCTCATTTAATCTCATACCGATTACAATGGTTCAGATATGATGACAAGAAACATTAACCATGCAAAAGCTTGATATTTGCCGAAATGAAGCAGGTTTATCTAAAACCTCCTAATAAGTGGGAAGAGGGAGATTGTTCCTCCTTATTCGGAGTTTACTAAAAGAAAGAATAGATAAAATAACTACAAGAACAGACAGCAGTTATTTTTGGAGGCAAAGAAGGAATTCAAAGCTGGTGAAATGCCATTGAAGATAAGACTACAAAGTGAAGACAGCAGAAAATGTTATTACTTGAGAAGAAAACTACAAGAGCAAAGAAGAACATGACACAACATAAGTATTTGTTAAATCTTTCTGTAACTTAGTTTTTCCTTGTCTAAATTTAATGATGTCTTGTTCTTATCTTGCTCTCCTGGTTGAAGATAATGTACTCAATTATGTTTTTTTTTTCTTCATAATCATTTGCTCTATGTTTTCAAGAACAGGCAGGCACAACTCTAAAAAGAGAGGTAAAATCAAATTAAAAAGACAAAAAAGTTGAGAAACATGTTGGCAGAGCAGCTAAAAAAGCCTAGTTTCTGATGCTTTTTTCTCTACTACCCATTACTACCATCGAAACTACCTTGAGCACTCTGTCGCCTTTTCTCTCGCCAGTTCTCTCCCCACATCTTCGCTTCAGCGACAGCTCTTTCTCTCTCTAAATCCCTATTCAACATTCTTGCAGTTTCTCTTGGAGAATCCTCTTTTTCAGACCCATCCAAGTCCCATCTCCGTCCTGATCCTCCCCCATCTTCGCCTTTTGACAACTGCCCACCTCTATCGTCTCTGTTTCTTCGATCATCCTTTTCACTGGAACCACCCCGCCCAGAGTTAGGTTCATATGCTTGGTTTGCCAGATAAGAGAGAGCAGTGACTACATCTCCAATGAGAGGACGAGCAGCTGCCTGCTCTTGGATGCACATGGAAGCCACAGCTAGAGCTTGGTAGAGGCCCCTCATTGGATACCGGCCCTGCAATAATGGGTCTGCCAATTTCGAAAACTTCCTTCGATCATTGAATAATGGACGAGCCTGTAAAACAACCAACAAGAAAAATTATTTCACGGATGAAAGTAAAGATGCAGAATGGGCTAGTTAAGTGTATTAATTACATACCCATGTGACTAGGTTCTGTTCGCCATGTGGTCGAGTACTATCAATGGCTTTTCTCCCAGTAATGAGTTCCAAGAAAACTACCCCAAAACTATAAACATCAGACTTCACAGTCAATTGTCCTGTCATGGCATATTCAGGAGCACAATAACCATAGGTGCCCATAACTCTAGTGGATACATGTGACTTGTCTCCCATGGGGCCGAGTTTCGCAAGTCCGAAATCGGAAAGCTTCGGGTGAAACCCTTCGTCGAGTAAAATGTTGGATGACTTGAAATCTCTGTAAATAACAGGAGGGGTTGCCTTATCATGCAGGTATTCCAAACCTTTAGCAGCACCAGATGCTATCCTCATTCTAGTGTTCCAATCAAGAGGTTCCTTTTCTGGTGGGAGATCTGGAAGAAAATTCATCAAAATTGTTGAGGAACAGTAAAACAATTCAATCCTTCATCAGCATTCAATGCTTCCGACCAAATTCATGTTGAATGAAGGAAAATGGCCCCAAGCTCCTAGACTAAAATACTCCAGCTAGATTTCAAATAATTTCAATCTCAAAGCTTATTTTTCAGTCCAAATATGTTAGACTTGCCTAGCCTCCGTCGATTCACCATGTAATTCGACAAGTTTGTGAATTCTAAAGTTAAGACTTCACTTTCATACAGATAAAAGCATTAGAAACCAATATAGAAGATCTTTTTGGTCATTAGTTCAGATATAACGTACGTATAATATGTCCCAGTCAAAGCAACATCAACCACTAGAGAGCGGAAATTGTTACTTTCCATAGTTGACCAAAAGATTTAGGAAATGAGGTATGTCAGTCAGCAAACTCGAATTCATGCAACAACACAGCAATAAGCTGTTAAAAGACATTATCATAAAAATTGGTGGTTAAAAATTATTATTTGCAATAATTTCTAGTTTTTAATATCTTACAAGTCAAACTAGTTAGCTATGAATACATAGTGGGTTTTTTGCATTGCTCGTACCTCCTTTTATAAAACCAACATAATCCAAAAAAGAGCTCTGACAAACAGTTAAATGACCGACTTTTAAGTCAAAAGGTGCTTAAAAGTTACTTAGAAGCAATGACAAAACACCCTCATGGTAGACAATTTACATGGGTTTGGTTCATGACTGGATCTGCATACCTAGTGAATGCCAATATTAGTTCAACCTATCTCAGCAACAAAATGCGCTGGAACTATATCTATCCCTCTTCAACACATGAATTCAAGTTTTGCAATAGTAAAATAAATTTATGGTAACATTAGAGTTATAACATATGAGAAATACAGGAAAAACAAGCATCAGATTTTCCATCTAGCACTGAACTTTTTCAGTGAGGAGCTTGACAGTTTTACCTGTCAGTAATTGTAAAAGAATAGAGGGAAAAAAAAAGTTTGACAATAGTATGGAATTCTAACAGGTTTAACTGAGTCATCATATTCATAGCTGTCATTGAAGAAAGTCCAACTGATATTGACCCTACCCCTTGTCCTTGCTTTAGCAAACCTTAAAAGACAAAACTTTGAACTATATAGATAAAGATTGCATTTTTTTTATGTTGTCATATCATTGAGAGGGAATATTTACGGACTTCTTTTTCAACTTTGATTTCAAATCATTGTGCAGTATTATTATAACATTTCAATCAATGGTATGGTACAGAATATATGGCATAACTGATCTATATCCTCGCTTAGTGGAATAATTGCTTAATAGCAAGGGAAAAAAAGCAAAAACAGTAAACAGAAGAGAACGATAGCAAGATTACCGTGAAGGTGATCTTCCAATGATCCCATAGGCATAAATTCATAGACGAGAAGCCGTTGATCGCCATCAGCACAATAGCCAATCAGACTCACAAGGTTAGGGTGATGTAAAAGGCTGAGCATGAGAACCTCTACCAGAAATTCCCTGTTACCTTGAAGGCCATTTCTATCCAATTGTTTAACAGCAACAATCTGAGACGCATAAATAGAATAGATCATTAGCAAAATTGCATCGACCACGAAAGATTTTCCAAGAAACCAATATTTAGTTGCTAGTCTCTTGATGTAGAATAAGAACTTGAGAAGCCGGAGTCAAATCTGACCATGCACTCGATAAACTTTTCATCAGCCATACAAAATTTGAACACCGGTGCCTAAATTGAAAGGCCATACAATTTTCATATCTAAATTGACTCTACAAAGCTCTCTTCCCTTCAAATTTGAAACACTAGCAATGTCATGTACTATAAATAACCTATAAGAAGAAAATAAAACATCAATAAGCTCGGGGCATAAGGATTGGCATATCTTCAGAATAATTGGTGAATAAAAACTTGTCGTAGTTGTTCGTGAACTACAAGTTGCTAAAATCAGTGTGAATTGAACAGCCATGGACATAAGTTTTCACTATCTTCCTTTCTTTCCTACAAACCTAAATATATACCAATATGTCAACTAGTTGCTAAAAGAAATCACCTCTAAAACTTGTATTTGGCACGAAATTCTGTAGGACACATATTAGATTAAGTGACAATGTTTTCCCCTTCAAATGCTAAGATTCACAAAATCATCATGAGAAGTTCAAATTTAATTCATAATAAAGTAACCATAACTTGAATAGAAAATTTACCTGACCAGTGTTCTCAAGGCGCCCTTTATATACACGTCCGAATCCCCCTTCTCCCAAGAAGCACTCTGGCCTAAAATTCTTTGTTGCAGCTGCTAGCTCCTTAAAGGTAAATATTTGAGCGGCAATATTGACTCCAGGTGCAGGTCCATCTTTTGGAACTACTGGTAAATCTCTCCTTCACCTTCAATTACTTCTTGATCTAAGCCTATCAGCTCCTGCAAATTCCAAAAAATCAACAAAATTTAGTTGAACAATTGTAATTTCACTCCACAGTGGAAACTGGGATTAAGAATTCAAGGCCTTAGTAGACTTTAAAAAAATGTTCTTTTTCCCCCTCAAACACCACAAGAGAACTATGTCCTTCTCCTAACCGATCAACCATATCAAAATCAAACCCATCAAATTGATCAGAAGATCTCATATCACTACAGAATCAGCAAACTTTGCAAATTTAATCAATATCTGATATACAAGAACATATTTGTAAAGAAATAAAATAGCTAAAAAATCTAAGGCTATGAAATTTTAATAAATTCAATCCAATCCAAAATACAAATGAAAGATGTTGTGAGTACTCAATTCGGCATGTTATATATCTGAATTTCATAAGCATTTGAGTCTTGTTTCTGGCAAATATACACAAATTAATTGATTTTCATTGTAATCATATGGTTATATGTAGAAATCTATGCAGTTTATTTTCTTTTTTTTTTTTCCAGGAAGATTTGTGTTTGGAGATGAATCCAATTAGCTTCCTAGCAGATCCATCTTAAGTGGAATTAGTATCTCATCGAAAGGATTTCTTTTTCTTAGACTTCTTAAATTGAAGCATCTCTCATGAGTATAATAATCTGATGATATTTTCCCAGATGAGCTAAGATCTTCAAAACGATTATTTGAGGTTGCACCTTGTAGCCTTCTGCGGAGATGCATATTGGAAGTGTACTTTGCATATTAAAAATCAAAATTATAAATAAATTTTCAAAAAAAGGTGATAATCAAAATAAGTTCAGAGAACATATCTTAATCACAACAAAGACAGAAACTGACATACCTCTTCCAGTTTCTTCTCTGCTTCACCAGTGAAGCGTCCCCTTTCATCAAGAGTTACACCCTGAAAAACAAATTCCAATCATAAGAAACATATGTATTAAAAAATAATTCAGAGGCCAAGCACACAGAAAAAGGTAAGAGACATGGTGGAAGAATCTGACCTCATCTGCAGCTGGATCATCATAATGTGGAAGTATTTTTTTCTCCGAAGCAGGATCGTCATTGAACCTATAACATTTAGCATGTACCAAATTAGCCAGTGACTGAGAATATTTATAACTTAATAACAAAATACACTATGGATTTTAGCCTTACTTATCATCATAAATTCCTGTCTTCTTCTTTGCAGCCTTATAAGCATCATCACGGCGCTTTTGTTCTCCAATTTCCACATTTTCAAGCATGTCAATCTCTGTCACATCAGACGAAAAACCTCTGTCATGCAAAAATGTTTAGTCATTTCAGGGAACTCAGGCATAATACGTTAGAGGGTGACACCAGCAGTTATACCTTCATTAATATCACCATTTGCAAGTATATTCTGATCTTTAAGGGTCAAAACAACTGCTCCACCTGCTATCACCTTTTCAATGCCATGGAGCACCTTAACGCCAGCTAGATCATCTGTTTACATGTTCATGAAAAATCAAATTAAGCATGAAGTCTATTGCTCATTGGGTTATAAAAAATACTAATAAATAGAGCAGTAGAAATACAGATCATGGGACTTTCAAAACAATTCATTCAATGATTAGCATTGTTAAGAAGAAAACATACGAGATGTACGATCTCCTGCCTCTTCATCTTCACTTTCTCCTTGAATAATCTTGTCCTGCGAATTTACAGCACAATGAGAAAGACATTGCACTTAAACTTGCACCAAAGAAGCCATATCTACCATAAATAATACAAAAAAAAAAAAATCTCAGAATACCTGCTCCTCAAAAATCTTTGAGAGCTGCTTGGCTCTCTGTTTTTCAGCATTCTTTTTCTCCTCAAGTTTCCGACTCCTATTAACCCAGGCTAAAAACTCATCATCAACATCCAAATTTTTCTTTAATCTTTCTTCTTTCATCCTGAAAATTAAAAGACAGCAGAGATAAATATCAATATTCATGATGAAGTAAAGAACTAGACTGAAAACTTTCAGAGTTAATTATATGCATGGATATCCATATAATGCAGCTGAAAGTTGATTTCTTTTGTTTTACAATCACTAGTAGTAATTGTTATTTTGTTGTTGATTAAGAGGTACTACTTGTCATGCTCTCGATTCAAAATTCTTCACAGAAGTGCATCATTTAGTTGTTTTAATGCAATAATAAAATAAAATACAATACCCTCGAATAAAAAAGAAAGTCGGAAAAAGAATAAATCCAGCATAAAAATATATATACTTACTTCGAAATACGCTCCTCAAGCTGCAATGAAGATGCATTACCTCCACGCAATGTTTCATGAGTCCTTTGTTCATCATTATTGTTGAAAGAAACCTTTGTATGCTTTAAAACACTGGTATCCTTTTTATTTTCATAGTCCATTTCAACTACATCATCCTTGCTTCTGTCATAGTCTTCCTCATAGCTTCTCTTGCTGATTTTCTCCTTGTCTCTCAACCTTTCTTTGTCATCTGAATCTCTCTCCCTCTCCTTGGTCTTCTCTCTTCCTTTATCCCTATCCTTATCTCTATCTCTATCTTTCTCAACTTCCCTTTCCTTCTCTCGATCCTTATATTTCTCCTTCTCTTTATCCTTCACCCTTTCCCTTTCTTTCTCTCTCTCCCTGTCCCTATCTCTGTCCCTACTCTTTTCCTTCCCTCGGTCTTTCCTTTCCTTATCACGCTCGCGCTCCTTCTCTCTAGACTTCTCCTTCCTATCCTTCTTATCAACATAATCATCCTGGTCCTGGTCCAAATCCTTAGGAACATCTTCACTATTTTTCTTGGAAGAGCGTTCTCTATCCTTGTTCCTATGTTCCCTTTCCCTGTCTTCTCCTCGGCTACTTTTCTTCCTATCCTTATCTCTACCAGAATGCTTACTTGTTTTTCCAATCCCATCTTCATCATATGGTCTCCTAGGTGAATCATCGAGACTATCTCTGTCTCTTTCTTTGCGTCGCTCATGCCTAGTTTCAGAGTCCATTTCAACTACAGATTCAGGCACTAATCCTTCTGCTACTTCGACCAATGTAAGTGACCTGAATGAAGAAAAGAAAATTTGTCAATTCAACAGAACTTTTTTTTCAGCTACACGAAATAAATATCTATATAAATATAAATAGATTAAAAGAGAATCGGAAATCTCCAATTCAATTTCACCCTAATTTTACTTCTAGTTCTGTAACTTTACTTTAACAAACTGTTGTTACAATCTCTTATAAGAGCCTACTAAAAATTATAAAAAGAAATCAAAAAAAATGAAAAAACTATGAATGGTTTTTGCTAAAATGAATTTATCAGGAAAGATGAACAATATAAGGTATTACAGTGCGATATCGATAAAACCTAATATCTAACAACTAACGAATTGACATTAGCAGATTACTGAAACACAGAAATGATAGAGAACTTACTCGAAAATTAAACTTGTCAGTGGAAAAGTAACCTAAAATCATGCAGCAGCTTGCAAGGAAGAACGAATTAGGGATTGCTCTGATACAGAGATGTTGAACTTTGGGACGAGGGACGGAAAACGGAAAAGTATGTTCAAGAAGAAAGTGGGATGTAGTTACGAAGCTTGAATGTGGCCTTGGGCTTGGGCTTTGGCTTGGACTTGGACTATAACCTTGGTTATAGGGGTATGTATGAATTTTGGGGTTCTTTCAATTTCTGGTGCAAAAAAGGTTGTGGAACGTGATGATTTAATTTCGAACAAAATGTGCTTACAAAATATATATATTATCAAAATTAAATTCTGATTTAGTTCCTTTATTTTGAATATTATATTTTTCAGCTATATATATTGTGAACATTAAACAATTTAGTTTTTTAGTAAAAAAAATCGAAATGTTTCATAAGCAACATATTGTATATTTTCACAGGGACTAAAATTAAAATTGTCCAAACTCAAAATTTGACTACGATTTCCGACAACAAACGGGACCAGTTATACTAAATCGAAACTCTCGACGCAATGATTCATAATATATACTTATTTTTAATATTTGATCACCGAAAAATTTGAAAAAAAAAATTGAAAAATGTGGGTTCTGAGAGTTAAAATACCGCCAAAACTTTGATCGATAAGTGTAGAGTGATCCGGTGACCGATCGAGGTGCGGTTGGTGGCATAGGATTCGTCTCAAAGTCAACTTTCCAACCGTTCTATGTGTGTCATCATTGGAGTTTAGAGGTGGCAGTGGCAGCCGACCAATATTTCTGATTTTTCAATCACATTTTTCGAGACGTTTTGATCATCGAATATTAAAAATAAGTACATATATTAAAAATTTCAGATTTGTACTTTAATGTTTTTTTTTTTTCAAAAGTATTAAAATATTTAACAGTCACAAAATACAAAAACTAAAAATATAACATTCAAAATAAAGTATAACTAAATCATAATTTATTCTATTATCGACTCTAAATTTTTTCTCTATATAATTATTTATAATAAATAATTAATTAAACTCAAATAATATTTCAATAAAGAATAATATTTTAATAATTAACCGATTAAATTTAAATTTTATTTAATAAGAATTATTATTTTAATTATTAATAAATTAAAATATTATATTTTATAAACAAATAGTGTACCAAGTATGTTTTCCTTACAGATTATGGTTTTAATTCTTTTATTAGTTGGAATCTAAATCCTAATAGATTGTGTAGAAAGCAATTAAGGCCATTATAGAAAATTTATTTTATAAAAATAAAATTAAAAAATAGAATTTAGCTGTTTGAATAATTATTAGGTAGCTGGGTAGTGATTCACCATTAATAATTAACGGTTCACCACTAATAATTAAACGTTAAGATATTTGACTTTTTATAAAACGATGTCCTAAAAAAATTTAAAATACTACGATATCAAACATTATAAAAAAGAGTATTTAATTTTTTCATTTTAACTAGTCAAATTACTAAACGTTATCTTAAACACTGTTGCGTAACATGCTCATACACAGGAAAAGCAATCCTTTTATTTAAGATAAGTTTTTAATATTTAGAATTTTTTATTTATACTTTAAGAATTTTAAGAATTATTAAGTGATTAATTCATATTTTTTAATAAACATATTAATAGTATACATAAAATATCTAAATGAAATATTTTTATTCTATATTAAAATTTTAAACTATTTTATTTTAAATTTTTAATAATTTTTATTTTATTTTTCATATATTAACTATATTTACTAATATATATTTCTAAATTTATCAAATAATTTCAATTATGAATATTTCATTATTTTTAAATTAAACATATTGTTGTACTAGTACGAGCTGGGCCAAAACCAAAGCCCTATCACTAGTGGGCCAACTAGCGCAATGACCAAGCTTAGCACAACGAGGAGCCGAAGAGCATTCATCGCCGGAGGAGTTACCAAATGTAAACCCCAGCACGTCGCCTTTAGGTCCATCAATGAGCTAAGGGTAATCGTGCAGAATTAAGGCACCGACCACTTGGCAGCCATTACAGTTTGAGTAACAGTCCAATTATTCAATGTATTAATTTAAACTTTTTAATTATATTAATTACTTACCAAGTAATTAATATAAGAGTATACATATAAATTTGTTTCATTGTTTATAGAATTGATATAGAGATGTTGTAAGAGACATTAGTATCAATGTATTACACAACATTAGCAGTAAATATAATAAGAGCACACACTTATTTTATGAATATGAAAAAATGTATATATTATATCAACATATTTTTTAAAAAAATATTAAAAATATTTTAAAATTATATCATAACTATAAATGGTTATTTCTGAGTTTTTTTATTATTTAAAAATAATAATATATTATCTTAAATTTCTATAAACTTCCTTACATACTATACTTATACTTTCATTTGAGCTATTTTCATCTTCATCACACAAATAAAATCTTCAACTCCTATCTACTTGTGACCCTTGAGAACGCAACATAAAGTTGTCCATGTGTGAATAATGTTTTTTATTCTCATTCTCATTCTCTGATGCATTTTCCTCTTAAACCTTTGGGAAAAAGTGACCGTAACACGATCATGGCCTTTATTAACATACTAGAATAAGTATTTAATAAACCTAGACTGATTACACCACTCTACATTGATTTAAACACCATATCTTAGTAATAGATATTGATCGTGAAGCACTGCATACCTATTATAATAATTTGTATTAGTATAATTATTATTATCAAATACAAATAGCATATTCATAAGGAAATTACCTATTATCTAACTTAATGCCACTTTTATTAATAATTCTCTCATTGTTCCTTCTTTTGTAGATTGGATAACCTTCATTATCAATAGTAGTTAAATCAATAAACTTCATTGGAAAACTCTTTGTGCACCTTCCATCATGCATACATGGTAAAGTTGACGACATTAATTCTATTTTGCACTTCATTTTTATTGTCATAGATGTAAAGTTGGGCAAATTTAGGGGCATATCCATCGGGTGGGATCAAACTGTCGATTTGATGAAAGTTCTGTCCAGATAACTTAAATGGTCTAAGCACTCTTGTTCGATAACTTAAATGTTCTAGGCAGCCTATTTTCATATATATGGTTTTGTTTTTGGTTTTTAATAATATATAGATTGAATGCAAATGGTTGGAGCTAAGTTAGTCTACGAAAGATGTTAGGGTTCATATTCATAATTGAAGCCAACTACATTTTATTTTATATTATTATAATAAATATAAACCATAATTAAACAATAACAGTAGCATAATATTTGCTTTGGTCCAACAACAACAACGACAGTAACTTATCTTTGATCAAGAAAATTCAATCAAGAATCACAATAATTATTGAAGAATTTAAGATTTACGAAATAGTGTAAAAAGATGAAGACTGAAAAGAATGATTTAAGGGGAAAAAAAAAGTCATTTTACCATTTAATCCTCTAAAATGATTTCTAATTTCTAATGATATTTAATTATATTGTTTAACGGACATAATTATTCAATTTAAAATAAAATTAATTAAATTTGAGCCATATGTTGGTCCTAAATCTCACATAAGTAGCACACGTGCATTAGTCATCAAGCTTTTAGGTTTTCAATTCAAAAAAGGATATGGATGGACCATATCGATTGTGCATTTTTAGGCATTTGATTGCATTTGAGATAGAAATTTGCAATGCAGGGTCCATTCTGAAAACAACTTGCACTTTGCGATCTCATTTTACACTATATGCATGCTTATCTTGGCTTAACTGTAATTTATTATATTCATAAACTAAAACTACGTTTTAAAGTAACTTTTAGCATTTTTAACTGATTATAATATTAAAAATTATTTTTTAGTGTATTCAGTAAAATAGTTTTAGATGTAATTCTTATTTATTTAAACAACGTTTTACAAAAGACTAACACTCTTAATTTTAAGTTTTTAGCATTTTAATAATAGCTCATAGTGTAAATAACTAATAGTTATACGAATTTTAAGAGTTAAATATACTATTTAAACAGTTAATTTTATCCAATTTTAAATTTGAACTTGATTACTCGATCAATAATGGTGGTTTATAACATATTAAATTTTAACTCAGATTTATTTCTATTAAATGAGTTTGATAAGTAAGTTTAAACTCCTTTCTTCTTCTTTTTTTCCTGAATTATCAAAATAATTCCTGCAAATATATGATAAAGAAAGTAACCACGAACTCGAGTGATTATTTTTTATGAACTGTTTATAATGATAAGAATGATATTTTTTTAATCGAAAAATTATCTTTCACTTAAAAAAATATAAAAAAAATAATGAAAAATTGACAGTTCAAAAGTTATATGAATGCAACTTAATTTTATTCTTCATTACATTTTTAATTCAATTTAATTTAGTCCACCCTGAGCAAATTTTGTGGCTCCCATATATATTATTATTTTAATTTTTATAACCATTTTATTTTATTTTTTCAAAGAAAAGTCATATACTCATTTTTAATTCCTCCATTATTAATTTTTTTTTGTCCAAAACAATGTTCTTCGAAGAAATGAACTAAATAAAGGGAACTAAAGTGAAAGTGCAACAAAAGAATAAAATAATGTTATTTTTGGCTAATTGAAAGTCTAATCTCATAAAATCAACGATTATACATTAATTAGTTAATTAATGTTTGAGCTAAGGCCACTAAACTAAATTAAAAACACAAAAACCCTACATCTATTGCAAAAAGAGGAAGAGACCCTTATTCAAGGGAAATGGGTCGACTCCACGTCAGGCCAACCTCACCTCAGTTACAGTGTAAAGAGAAATTACTTAACTCCAATAATGAATAATAAATAACATAAAGGAATTAATTAATTACATTATTAATCAGTATAAGTACAAAAATAAAGCACTACATTAAACCTAGTTTAGAGGGTAATGCCTCTTTACAGAGTATAATTGAACTTTTATAAAGATGGGAATAAACTGATCGTGACTCTTTTTTTGTTTAATTTATGGGATTTGCCAAATAAAATAAAATAAAATAAAAAAGAATTATATAAGAAGATCCACTTGTTAGATTTTTTTTAACATACAAGATATTATTAATAAATCGATTAATATTACGGGTTACACAACAAAAAATAATCCTTTACTTGTTGAAATTTTAAAATCGAGATTCGGATTAAATTAAATGATAAGTATATAAATAAGTATATTATCGAATAAGTGCAAGATTTAATTAAAGAATGCATATATCCCTTACTTTTGCTGTAGTTGATGAATTTCTGGGCAGAAGGGAAAATGACAAAGAAAGCACCAATACACACCATGTTTAATTGTGGACCAAAAAGTATTCAAAAAGTTAATTAATTAAGGCTTGGAACATGTTCATGTACCTTATCATCAAACTATTACCCCAATATAGTAAATTTTGCTTAATAATATTTGATGACCCATCAAATAAATAAGTGTGTAATAAAGAGATTTACTGCTTTGGATTATATAAATTACATAATAGGAGGTAGTTCTTTTACGTGCTACATAAAATAACCAGTCTATTTTTTAGAAATATACGCCGAATTTTTAGTTTTCATAAAGATGAAAATATTAATTTTGACACATAGTTGACTAAAATTTACTTTATAAATAAATTCATGAACATGTTTTTGAGTAAACTGTTAACTTCGTTACTTAAAATATAAGCATCAAATGTTTATTAAAAATTTAAATTAAAGTTTCTAATAAATTAAAGTATAAATTCAATGAATATGAGTAATAAATCTGAAGATGGTATAAAATAAACTGTTTAAATTATTCTGCAAATAAATCAAGTCTACATTTTAAAAATCCATTGGTTATGATATGTAACTCTAATATAATATTTAAAATTATAATTTAACTTTTAAAATAACTTATAACTAAATTAACGGTTAACCTACAAACATTATTCCATATTTTTCTATTTGAATATAATTATAGGACTGTGTAGTTTTACAGTGATTTTCATGTTCAAGGAGCTGAACGGTAGCGTAAATTAAAGTAGTTAAACAGTTGTAATGGTAAGGAAAACAGTTTAAAAGCAGTTTTTAACTGTATATACAATATTTTTATCAAATTTTAACAGTTATTAAAAGCAGTTTTTAACTGTTTAACTTTTCGTAAATAGTTATTATAAATATGTATAAGGTAAAATAGAGAGTTAAGGTAAAAAAAATGCATAAAAAAGAAAGCAAAAAGGTAGGGTTTGAAAGAAAGAAGTAATGAATAGTGGAAAGAAGAAGAAATGGGCGTGGGAGTGTAAAACCCTAGAAAATGGAGGTGACCACAGCATGCTCTGAAAATGACAATGCACTGTATATTCCTTCGAGAAAAGGAGTGTGCTATGTAGTGAAAGTGGGGTCGTCTTCTTCCTCTTCCTCTTCTTCTTCTTCTTCTTCTTCAACAAGCGCACGAGCATTTTACCAGTATTACGTAAAGACACTCAACTTTTTCTTTTTCTTTCATTCCTCTTTGCCTCATTTTATAACTCCTCCTTTATGTTTCAAAAGTGTTCGAAAGAGAATCCAAGACAATTATATACAGTCCAACCATATGCTTACATGCAAACTGTGCTAGTGATTTCCCAATTATGCCCATTATTCTTCCACTTATTTACTTTTCTCTAAGCTTTCAGGTTCATGCAGTTATGATAGTATGTAAATACAAAAGTAAGAAAAGAGGAATAATTTGTTGTTCTCAGAAAGAATATTAAACCACCAATGACAACACATTCTTAGATGCTTTAATCATTACAAAAATTCCATCTATGCCTCTCAATCTTATTACTCCTCTTCCTCTCTTTTGGCTGCCATGAAACTAAACTAAAGGTCTTCATTTCTAGCAATTCAAGAATCTAATCAGCTCCTTTTTAGACTCTTTATATTTTTTAAATCAAATTGTCCGTTTCGAAGTCATCATTTATCTTCTTTTTTTTTATAAAGAAAAATTTTTAACATTCTTATTTACTGTCAAATTTATATGTTTATTATGATTCAGTATAGTTGGTCCGCTCATTTAGTATAAATATAAAGTGGACTGTGACAGCTCTCTCTAACTAATAAAAGAAACAAAACACTCAATTTTTAATCCTTTTTCTTTTTTTTTTTTTGGTGTTGCACAATCTGCGTTTACACCTTTTCCATTTATACTGATAAAAACAAACTTGCAACAAAATAGCTA
>CANUEY010332556.1:0-12667 GCA_948099555.1 Croton setiger | reverse complement strand
TCATTACATGCATTTTGTGCATTTTTAATTAAAATGCATTATAGTTTGATATGATATATGACATGAACATGAATTATATGATTTGAAAATGATAATATATGAATTAGAGATGTTAAAAAAGAGATGTTTTAAGTTCGTTTACCGTCGAAAGACATAAACGGAGCCAATTAGGGTTTTCGGCTTGCACAACCGAAAAATATCGGAAACACGCAATATTTTAAAGTAAATGATTTTGATATGATTTTATATGTTTACATACATGATTTAAAGAGTTTTGGGACCAAGATTTTACGACGACGTCGTACGGTTTCGATTCCGTGAAAATCGTCGAGGTTTCAGCTCGGTTTAGGGCACTGATCGAACCGCGGCAAATTTTCGGATTCCGATTTTTATGGAACTTCATACACGTGTTATACTATTTATTTTGACACCTAAAATGAATTTTAAGCTGGTGCTGGACACAATTTTTGGCTGAAATTAGAGAATATGTGAAAGGAAAGAAGTGAACTATTTTACCTTAAGCATTAAGTTTCTGAAAAAGGGATTTTAGTGTGAAAATTTAAAAGGGAAGTAGCTGCTGTCTTTTAATTGATGTGCTGGATTTTTAGGAATGAAATGAAGAGGTGGAAGAGGTGGCTTCGGCTGGAGTGAAGGAAAGAGGAAAGAGAAATCGTGAAAGAATAAAGAAAGTGAGAAAGAAAATAAAAGAAAGGAAGAAGAGAGAGAAGAGAGATTTTTTGTAAAACCTTCTGAACTATTACCTTCAGAGTGTCCAGAGGGAGTTTAGAAAGAGTTTAGAAAGGGTAGAAAGTAAGGGAAGTGGCTGGAAAGAGAGAAAGAAAGAAAACACAGAAGAGAGAGAAAATAATTCTAAGTTTTGGCAGTTTCGGGATACCTACTTTGAGCCTCCATAACTTTCATTCTGTTGTGCATGGGAGAGTTTGGCTTCGATGGAATTGTAGAGGGCATGTAAGAGAAGAGTTTGGTAGTCTTAGATCCCTGAAAGGTTGCCGGAGGTGGCCGTACCGATCGCCTGAAGTTGAGAGAAAATAAGGTAAATTCTGGGTAGAGTGAAAAATAGTGTGAGGAGCCAACTTTGAGTGTTTATATCTTTCAATCTAGAGAGCTTTTGGGAATTTGGCTCCGACGGTTAGCTAGAGGGTGTGTAGGGGAAGAGAACAGTGGTCATAGCTTGCTGGAGAGACGCCGGAGGTGGACGTATGGTCGCCTGGAAGTTGGCTTGAGAGACTGAGTTTTGGGCTAGAACAGAAGTTGGATGAAGATCAGGGATGATTAAAATGCACGATTCCTCTGCATTTTGACCCAGAGAGGCACGGTCAAAACGCATAAGCAGGCTGCGTTTTGAGCTTTAATTCCGCGGTCAAAACGACGCTGGAACCTTGCGTTTTAGGATTTTAGCGCGGCAGGCACTTGTTTTCGGTACAGTTTGCATTTTAGCCCCTGAACTTTATTTTCGTTTACAATTTAGCCCTTCTGGGCAATTTTGCAAATATTTTTAGTTATATATTGGCCCCTAAAGTTTTAAATGTTTATATTTTGATTAAGAGACTTTTATAAATTATATTTTGACCCTTCCAGCCTAATTTCAACGTCCTGAATCCGTTTTTGACGTCAGAAATTAATTTTAAGGCTGTTTTAAGCCTAAAATTAGAGATTTAAATGTTTTAATAGAGATTTTTGTTTATGAATTTATTTTAAAGTATTAAAGAGTTTATTTAAAGTTTATAAATGATTTTAATAATTATAATTATGATTAATTATAATTATTATATGTTAAATAGAGATTGTCAATTATTTTAAATTGACATTAAATGATTTTAAAGCAGAGATTTTTAGAGATTGAATTTTAAATCATAGAAAATTATACAGATTGAAATTAAAACTCAATTAATCAGAGAATTAAATATTAAAGCATGCATGATAGCTATGTGGGTTCCTAAATTGATTTGTTGAACATGGTTGCTATGTTATACATTATAGGAGTGTCGAGTTCGTGAGCGGCACGGGGTAAGCAACCTGAGGCCCAACCGAACTCACAGCAGAGAGGTAAGTGTTAAACCAGTTACTTACATGTATAGAGAGATATATATGTGATATTGCTTAATATGCTATATTAAATTGTTTTGGACCGGTACTGAAGCCCGGTCAATTGTGATATATGAAAAGTGAAATGTTATAGTTTTATTGAATTGTTTGGACAGGTACTAAAGCCCGGTCAACCAGAGATATATGATATATGAATTGCTTTGTTTGTGGTTCCTAAGTTGGTACTGAAATCCGACCAGTCAAGTTGATCTGATATAGAGATATATATGTTGCTTTCATCGGTACTGAAGCCCGGCTATATGTTTATATGAGAGATATTGCTATGAAATGTATATTGCATAAATTCATTTCCACAGGCTTTAATTACAGGCGTTGTGATTATCGTAGCCAATGTTTGCAAATTTCACCAAAGAAAACCTACGGGTTTTTACAGAGAGGCCTACGGGTCTATATGATATAGAAAGACCTACAGGTCCTATATGCTGCAGAGTGATCTTCGGATATTACGGATTAATCTTCGGATCTTACAGAGAGAGGTTTGACCAACGGCATTCCGGATCTTCCTCATTTACTGGATCCAGTTAGAGAACCATTTGAGGTGAAATTCCCGGGGCAACACTTGGTCGATAAATCACAACTAAAGAACAGAGAAACATAACATATAGTATTGTATGCATACAGAGATGATTTATATGATAAATATGATTTAAATTCATTGCTTATTGATATGCTTTGATTATATTGCCTTATATGTTGATATTGTTTAAATGTGGTTTACACTTGCTGAGTATGCGACTCACTAAATCGCAAATATATGTTTCAGGTTAGCAGTCCGAGTGAAGTACTGACACTTCACTCGTCTATGCACAGGTCGGTTCAGCTAAAGTCTAGGCCTCTCTCCCTCTCACAGTTCATTTGTACATGTTGCATATAGTTTTTGTTATACTTTGTGATGTAAGCATAATTATATATGTTTTAGCATGTAAATATATGGTGCTATGATATTATAGCCTTTTGGATTGTATCCATGTTTTGATATATGTAAAGTATGTTATGTTTATATATGATTATAGTGCAGAGAAAGAGCAGATTAACCTGAAGTAAGGTAAAAGAAAAGAGATGTCATATGCTGTTATATGTATGTTATGTATGTCATAGCTATAATAGTAAAAAGAGATTATACGTGGTATATGTATGATATGTGAATGTTATATATGTTAAAGAGTTTAAAACAGAGATAGCAACGTGTTACAAATGTTATTTATATAATAATAAAAAAATGGCATATTTTATGACATAAGAGTACAGTAAGAGGTGTTACATTTATTTTGGTATCAGAGCTGGTCTACGGCCCCACAAGGCCTAGTTGTATGCATGATATGTGAAATCATTCATACACATTATTTGACATATGACATATATATATAGGATCATGGAGCATACACATTTCATTTCATTAAATTTTGATTTTTGTCTTGTTTTATTTTATTTTCAATTTCAAAAAAATATATATGTTATAAAAATAAAATTTTTAATTTAGTTTTAAATTTTAGTTTTAAAGAAAAAATGAATTTAACAAGAAAGAGAGAGAAATTTGAAGGGAATAAGAAGAAAATGGAAACAGAACAGAGCCCAATTTTGAACTTTGGATTTTTCTTTTAAAAAGCGGTGATAAACTTTTGATGCACGGTGCCAAACCTTCGGTTTTAAAAAATATTTGAGTCACCACCCTTCGGAACCAATTTTTAGTTTTTAAGAAAACTAATACAATTTTTAAAAAAGTTGAATCCATTTTAATTTTTAAAAAAAGGCAATGTCTGGAACCAAAAAGTTCTGAGTAAGAGGGTTGGGTACGTCGGCCGAAATTTTATTTCGACTGACGTCCGGATTTACCGGCCTCTAAAAACCATTTTTTTTTTTCCAAAATTTAAGTTAAGGATTTATTTGAAATAGCCAATTTCATTATTAGTCTTTCAATGTTTCTAATTCGGTGATTTAAAGTCGTTTGCACAATCACAATATTGAAAGCGATAAAGTGCGAAAAATAAATTGCTGAAATTAAATCATCCATGCCCTAAACTAATTATATTTCTCCTTCGGAGAAAATAATTACATTTTGGTCCTAATTAAATTACATTCTACCCATTTGAAACCCAAATTAAAACCCCGAATGCCCCACAATTATATAAATTAACAATTTAAAACAAGCATGGAAAATTACAATAAAGGCTCTCATAGTTTGATAATTTACCTATGGGCCCTATTTTATAAAAAATACCAATTTGCCCATACAGCATGCCATCTCTCTAAAATAGTCCATGAATCATGTTAAATGGATTTTATCATGCAAAATTCTCAAAATGAGTCATTAACATGCAATATTACATTTGAATCCTAAAATCTGACAAAATTACTGAAATGCCCCTCCCTGCACATCAAATTCAAAATTGGTTCTTTTCATGTAGAATTGGGAAAATTTGTCTCAAATATGCTTTGATTGCAAAAACATATCAAAAATCATAAACTAATGCTTGCGTTCACGCCATATTATCAAAATAGTCCACCAAACCCTAAAACCCACAAAAACAGCCCCTCAATATGCCCTTTGCTGCCATAACTGTCCTAACAACATGCATCATACCCAACTAGTCCCTACATATGCTTGAGTTACCCCAAGCAATCTATTCAAGTTCACAAGATACCCAAACAATCCTCACATATAAGAACAATGCGCAAACAGTCCTTACAAATTTTCAAAACAACCTACTATTTATTTCTTCCACATAACAATGCGTGTCAAACATAAAGGCACCCTACACTGTTCATCATCAATGCAAAGATTCCATCACAGTCCACATGCTAATAATGCAGTTTAAACAAAATGCAAATCCAACTATAAATGGCAGAATCAGGCAAAATCAAGATTAAGTTGACCTTTAGTATAAGGAAACCAATTTTTAATTTTAAGAAAATTGACTCCGTTTTTATTTTTGAAAAGGCATTGGTCGAAAATCAGAGATTCGGGTAAGGGGGTAAGGTATGACAGTTTAAGTTTTACTTAAACCGCCGCCCAGCAAAACCGGCCTCTTTCGCTGTCCGTTGACATGATCAAGAAGTGGTTTGCGGTAACAGGGAGGACACTTTCGCTGTCCGTTGACATGATCAAGAAGACCTGCCAATCAACGCTACTTACTCAAACTCAGAAGTTTGAGTAGAAAGAGAAGAAATTCATTTGAAATTCATTTTTTATGCTCATGGAGAAAAGGATTCTCAATCGTGCACAAAAGATGCAAATGCAATTTCAATTTTAATTTTAAAGTCCAAATATTTTATCCAAGCGTCGTTAGGGAAAAGATGCTTGTCCTCTAAAGTTATTGGTATCCTGCGAAACAGATTTACAAGACAGGGTACCATAAAAAGGGTGGGTTAGTCAAATGATGCAATGGTAGTCCTCATTTAACTTTTCCAAGTTATGTCCCCAATGGAGTCGCCAGATTGTGAACCCTTAACCCTCGAACCCCGTTCCGTCCTCACGGATGCAGGGGTGTACACTCGGGATTGTGTGTTTGTTAGAGTCGCCACTTAATTTATTTTTTATTACAGAAAATTGAGAAAGAACCCTAAATGACTCCAATTTCAATTAACATATTTCTATATTAATTAGCCTAACAGATTTTAGACACTAGTTTGCGAACCTGATGAGGATTTGGAGACTATGTCATGCATATTTTACAAACCCTATTTTGTATATGTGATGCAGGATATAAACAAAGAGTTTTGTAAAGAAGTTGACCTGTTATTTGGGGTTAGATTCGAAATATGTGTACATACTTTCATTTTTATAAGAGATCAAGGTCAATGTAGTTCGAGCAAGCCTATTTAAAGGCATGTAGAAAGAATGCATGTATGCATGTGTGTGCGTATGCTTTATGTCAAAAAGATTGATTAAAGCAGATACATTTTGTACCACGATTGTGGTTTAAGCACTTGGGTGCCAAAAGTATGATTTAGGCACTGCCGGAAATCCTTCGTTGTTAAAAAATGACCAAAATATCATTTTTGAAAAGAAATCGTGTTACACGCGATAGAATTTAAATAGCCATCACTTTAAGTTTTATTTTATAAGCAAATTAGAAGAATATTATAAAATGATTTCATTTTAACCCAAAAGCAAAATGTAATTTTTGCAAAAACACTAATTTTCAACCTGGATGGATTCAAAGACTACTTAATGGGATTGATATGCAAATCCTAATTTGATTTTATTTTGAAAAGCTAATTTGTATCTATTTATTTTTTACTTAATAGGATAGATATGAATGGATAATATGAAAACATAAATATAATAAATGAAAATGATAATGGTTTAATTGTGGGTTTGTTACCAAAGTTTATGGAGAAAATCAGTAGCGGAAACAAAAATCCTGCTAGAATGAGGTAACAACGTTGACAACTAATGCTAGATTTTGACTTGAAATGCCTTTTCAAACGAGATGTTATGTCATTTGCTATATAAAATATTATTTAAGATGTATCAGAATTTCAAAATGAGTAATATTAACAACAAATTGAGAACTAAAGAAACAATTATAAGTTATCTCATGCCAATTAAAGCGTGATTCATTATAATTGTTTATCAAAGACTTTTTTACACTAAAAATAAGATCAATAAACAATATTGATATTGAAATTACCACTCTGTACATATGCTTCTGAAATCTTGTATATCCAAAGTCAAGAATTGAAACAAATTTTTAAATATCCATATACTTGGTTTTCCAATATTTATATAGTCTAACGTTAAAATAAAAACACAGATAACTAAAATAAAAATCAAAACAGTTCTAAAAATATATTTAGAAAAACTACAAGAAAAAGTAAAGTAGATTTGAAAATAAAATAAAAATGCAGTGAAAAAGGAGTAAACTTCAAAAATAAAAAATAAAAATATTGTGGAAAACAAAAATATTATTATGTTAAAGAGTAGATTTGAAAAATAAAATAAAAAATAAGGAGAGTAAATTTGAAAAAAATATTGTGGAAAATATTAAAATAAAAAGAGTATACTTGAAAAATAAAATAAAAAATGATGTGGGAAAGAGTAGATTTGAAAAATAGAACAAAAAATATTGTGGGAAAAAAAATGTTATTATTTTCATGCTTAGGATCAAACATGAGCTTTATGGTAGAACTTGAGGCGCATAACCTCCTAGCCATATGTAATTTTTTGATATTTTTTTTTTTTTTCACGTACTAGTACTTTATATATAAAAACAATTCACACAATCACACATACAATATAGAATTTCTGGTACCATACTGGGGGCGGTCGATCACCCTGCTTGTCAACGTCCGGTATGATAAGCACAAATTTATGTTTGGCCATGTTTAACGGAGGAGCAGATTATATATGTTTTTGAACGTTAGGGAGCTAATCGGTGTTTCGCAAAGGTTATAGAGCCACAAGAATTTTTCTGACAGAACAAAAATTCATTATTTTATTTCCCATTAAAATATGGTGCTAAATTTGAAAATGAAATTTTTTATTCCTATTTCTATTAATTTGCGAATATAATAGGAGATCCATTACCAAAATTTATATTTATACTCTATATTTATCTGTTTTAAAATATTAAATATAGTTACTTAAAAACTTTAGCCACACACATATATTATCCGTATATGATATTATCCTATTTGTATTACTATTTTTATTTTATTTTTTTCTAATTCGTTACTTTTTCCACTCGAATTTGGTGCTAAATTTTAGAATGAAATTGTTCCTAATGTCATCGTTAATTTTATATCAAATTTGTTTCTAAATTTTAAAAATTGTAAGCAACCTTCTTACATCTGTATTATGTTGCTTATCTGTATTAGTAATAGATGTAATCGTTGCTAAATATTCGTTTTAAGTCACATATCTTTATCATATTGCATGTTCAATTTCTGCTGGAAAAATAATAAATTTATTCCAATAATTTGACATATTATATTTTTTATCTCTAAATTTTTTAAAATTAGATTTTTTTTATCCTTAAATTTTGACATATTACATTATATTATATTATTTTCTCACTCTGTTAAAATTTTAACTCAACAACATTAAATTTCTAATTATTTTTATATTATACCTAAAATACCCTTCCAGCATTTCCTTCAATCTCACAAAGGAACCTAGCCGCCATTTGCAATTCAAGTCCAGACATATATGGGTTTGAAGAGAAGGGTAGGATTTGTTGATATTGATGCTGGAAAATCTGAAATCAACCCCTTCTTCTCTGAACCCACAGCCAAACCTCATGACCGCCAACCATATAAAATACCCAAATCTGGCAAAAACAAGTGTTTCTTGTTGTTTTTTTTTTTTCAACATGTATTATTAGAGCGCCAACATATTTCCATGCCAGAAATCCTTGTTGTTAAAAAATAAATAAATAAATAAAATGTTGTCCTTATTTGTTATAAATTTAAGAATATCGTATGATCGTTATAAAAGTTATAATTTGCGTACTCAAAAGAAACTTATCAATGTATTACTAATTTGTCCGATAACTTTTCACTTGCCCTATCCAACTTAGACCTCAATTTCAATAGGATATCTAATCTATTTTTCTTCTAAATATAACATCTCTAAACAAATTAAGTATTAGATATAAAGTGAGTTTTATGTAATTTATTACATAAGCATTATTTTTAAATAAAGATATCTTACATGCTAAGAAATTTAATAAAAGTAAATATTATAAGAAATTAATTTAAAATATTTGAATAAATTAAGAGTTTAAAATGTGTTTATGTTTGTTGACGTAAACGAATGTACGACTAGGGTTTTTCTCGTCGCGACCGATAAAACGTAGGTAGCGCGAATAATTGAAAACAATTTAATTAAATGATTTGGAAATAAATGAAATAAAAGAATATATTTTTTTTTGAAACCGTATTTTTACGACGACGTCTTAAATTTCGGTTTCTCCGGCATCGCCGAGGTACCAGAGTCAGTATCGGGCATCACCCGAACCGCGAATATTTTTAGATCCAATTTCACTGAAACTTTAAATGATATTTATTATTATTATTTTTATGAGTTAAATGAAAGGAAATGAATGAAAGTAAGGAAGAGGCAAAAATGAAATTGAGAAAGAAAGAAGAAGAGTAAAAGTGGGTTTAGGATATTTTAGATGGCAAAGTTAAAAACAATAGTAGGAGGTGTAAAGTAAGAGTATAGGGATTTGGAGCATGAGGTTTAGAGTCTGGAGAGTGGGTTGAAGGGGTGGGAACTGAAGGAAACAAGAGAGAGAAGAAAAGAAAGAAATAGAAAAGAAAAGAAAGAAAGAAAAGAGAAAGGAGAGAAGAAAAGAAGAGGGAAAGAGTTAACTTCAGAGCTTCCTCACTGTCTCAGGATAGTTAGGAATTAATTAGGGAAGAGTTATAAACTAGCAAGTGGTTGGAAACCAAAGAAAACAAAGGGGAAATGAAAACAGGGGAAACAAGGAAAAACTGAAAGAAAAGAAGAGAAAATAGAGATAAACTTCGTGCATGGGAAGTTCTAAGTAATTGAGAAGGTTTCTAATGAAGTTAGGGAAGTTTTTGGCATCAAATTTACACCGGAAAAGGGGAGAAATCAACCAAAAAAGTTGCCTGCTCAGTTTTGGAAGCAGGGGTTTTGCGGGCGTTGTTGGAGGTTGAAGATGAGCCAAAACGGCAGCTTCTGCTACGTTTTGATGAATTTTTCCCCTGAATATCTGAATTTGATAAAATCACATTTTGAACCCTGAAGTTTATAATTTAGTGCAATTTAGTCCTTCCAGCAAAGTTTTAAATGTTTTCAATTTAGTCCTGCCAGATTTAATTCCTAACATATTACATTTTAGCCCCTGAAGTTCAGGCGCGTTTTCAAATAGGTCATTTTGAAGTTTTAATTTTTTTCATTTAGGTCCTTCTGCCTAAATTAAATTTAGAAAATTATATTTTGGCCCCTAAAGTTACTGTCGCATTTCAATTAAGCCCCTGAAAACATTAAAAGTCTTGCAATTTAGTCCTTCCGCCCAAATTAACTTCTGAAAACTATATGTTGACCCCAGAACTTGCTGTTATACTTCAATTGAGCCCTAAGAACTTTGAAAAAATATTCAATTAAGTCCTTTTCGGTTTAAATTGAATTTATTTTTATAGCTTGGACTAATTAGCTAATAAATTGAGTTTGATAATTATAGATATTGTTAAATATGAATAGTATATGAAAATTTAAGTTTGGAAATTTATTTAAATGGTATTTTAAAGTGTTTTTAATATGGAAAATATATATTTTAAGTTAAAATTCAAAGGAAATAAGATTATTTTGTAATGAAATCAAATTGATTAAAAAGAATAAATGTTTAATCATGCATCATGTAATATGTGAATTGGTTATATAATAATTTGAATATTTTTATTGTGAAACCTTACCGAAGGAGTGGTAGGACCCTTTTTGAGCCGCCGAGCCGATCCGCGAGGAGTCGGTTAGCCGGGGATGTTCACTTGGGGTGAATGTGTGTATGTGTGTGTAGAGTCGCCACTTAATTTATTTTGTTAAAGGGAAAAAATTAAGAAAGAACCCCTAGTGACTCTGTTTTGCGATTAACCGATTTCTAGGTTAATCGCCCCAATGGATTAATAGCACTAGTCTTCGAACCCGAGGTGGATTCGGAAGTTATGTCATGCATTCATATCCATGATTCTTTTCCTAAATGTATGTGATGCAGGAATGAAGAGATTTGGAAAGGATCGTGAGGAGACTTGCTGTTTGAGGTTAGATCTCGAACATGCCTACATACTCTCGTTTGAATGAGAGATCAAGGTCAATGTAGTTCAAACTTGCCTATTTAAAGGCGTGGTGGAGAGGGGTGTATGCATGCTATGAGTGTGTGAAAGTGATTTTAGGCCTTTTTGGCCAAAAAGGAGTTTATCGACGTCCATGGTCGAAAAGGGAGTTTATCGACGTCCGTGGTCGAAATGTAGGCCTAGTGGCCGAAAAAGTAGTTTATCGACATCCATGGTTGAAATGTGTATAGGCCTAGGGGCCGAAAAATGAGTTTAACGACGTCCGTGGTCGAAATGTAGGCCTAGTGACCGAAAAAGGAGTTTATCGACGTCCGTGGTCGAAATGTGTAAAATGTAGGCCTAGGGGCCGAAAAAGGAGTTTAACGACGTCCGTGGTCAAAATGTAGACGTTTATGGTCGAAATGTGTGATTTTTAGTGTTTCTGCTAGGAAAGATTGATTTTTAGTCCTTTTGGCCAAAATGTGTGTTTTGGTTTGTTTTCGCTGGGGAAAAAGAGTTTATTAGGCATTGGGGCCATAAATGTAATTTTTTGGATGGCGCTGCGGCCAAAAGTGTGATTTAGTGTGGTGCTGTGGCCGAAAGAGTGATTTAGACTAGCGCTGCAGTAAAAAATTGATTTAAGTGGCACTGTGACCAAAATAAGTGATTTGGGGTGGCGCTGTGGCCAAAAAGCGTGATTATGCAATGCAAATGTTATGTATGCATGATGAGGAAGGGTAAAAGAGAATTAAATCAAAAAGATTGAGTTTCGAATCATACTTGTGGCAATTGTCGCCGCTTCGCAGCTTCAGCTTGATTTGGACTTATTTTATTATGTGATTATGAATGAAAATGCAAGTTATCACAACAATGCAATGCAGAAAGCAGTAAAGAATTGCTTGGAGATGAAAAATCACCGTAGGCAAAAAGGGAGAAGAGAGCGGCTGCCAATATAGCTCAAGGTATGAGGAAAATGGATGTTTGAGGGGATATTTATAGGGAAAAACTCGGCCAAAAGTCAACAGAGGGCGACCCGGGATGCCTAGGAGCGCGGCTGGGGATGCCTTAGGAGGGCGGCCGGGGGCGCCCTTACAGGGCGGTCAGGGGCACCCTGCCTCCGCAACTTGCGCGTTTTTCATTCCAGAGCCTTTTCGGGACGTTCCGGGACTCCGATGGCTTTTCCGAGGGCATTTTTGTGACCCTCGTAAAATCTCAGACGTTTTTAGTACCATAATGGTATACTTCCGGTACTATTTTCAGAAAATTCCCGGTTCGGTTCGACTGTTTGCAGTCTGCGGAACTCGGTTTTTCAGGCCTTAAAATCTGAGTATTCACAATTATACTTTATAATATAGGAGCATCAAGTGTAAAAGTGGGACGGGGTAAACAACCCGAGACCCGACCTAGCTTACAGTTTTGAGATAAGTATAAACTTACTTATTTGTATTGTTTGAAATGACATGTTATTAAATGACGAATTATTCAATGATATTTAATTTGTTTGGACCCGTACTGAAGTCCGATCAACTGATTTATTTGATATTGAAATTATATGATAATTGAATTACTTGGATCGATACTGGAGCCGATCAATTGAATTGTTTGCTTTGTTTATCTGATAATTGAACTATTTGGACCGGTACTGAACCCAGTCACTTGATTTATGTGATATTGATTATATATGATGATTGAACTCTTTGGATCAGTATTGAAGCCCGATCAATTGACTTATTTGCTTTGAATATATGATAATTGAACTGTTTGGACTAGTAATAAAGCCCAGTTATATATATATATA
>CANUEY010332473.1:0-96715 GCA_948099555.1 Croton setiger | reverse complement strand
TAACTTTAACCGTTGACTAACGGTCAAAAGACCTCAGAGTACAATTTCCAAAAGTTAGGGACTATTTGATACAATTTTAGAAATAGAGGGACCAACGAGTCTATTAGGCCAAACCTCAGGGACCCAATAGTAATTACCCCTAATTTTAAAATACTGTCCCTTTTGTGGCCCTCCATATTAATTAAGATGTTATTTAAATGCAAAAATCTTATTCTAATTCATTGTTTTCTCAAGTTTGTCTATCTATTTTCCTCTCTTTTAATTTAAGGATGAAAATGTTATTATAAGTTGACATATAAACCCTTATAATAATGATTATATATGTGAGGGATGTGTGTTAAAATAAAGATATAAGTTATAATGGCCTAATATGTTATTTCACCATGAATTTTTAACTTCTTGTAGTTATTACACTCCAATTTAAATTTGCTCCACTACACACTCTAAATAGAATGATCTGTCTCAATTGCACTATAAATGATCATTTTGGACTAAATTGAAAACTTTTTTTTTTTTTACCAAAGTTGGCCCATCCAATTAAAGTTAACTAGGTTTAAAGACTTCCAGTATAGACAATTTGTTACATTATAGTATATACAATTTCAGCACATGAAAATTCTACATATCAAAATACTTTTCAAGATTTTATGTAATATCTAGTTTATTTAGCGTATGTTGTACGCGTTGTGATATTATCGTTAATTTGATTTATATATTGACAATAATGAAATTTATAAAAAAATAACTAACCAAAAGATTAACAAATTTTAAGAACTAAGATGTAAGTTTATTTTAATGTTCAACTTTTTTCATCTCATTATTTTAAAGAAACCCTAACAAATTTAGTACAATTATGAACGCATGCGTTGATAGTTTTTTTTAGCATGTTAAATTCATTTTATATTATCATTATTGACGCTATAGTTAATTTGATTAACCACAAACTAAACGACCAATCAGTTACTACAATTTTGGTTTGGTTTGATTTATTATTTAAAATTTATTTATGCTAGTATCATTTAGATAATAAATACAATATTACTCTAATAATTTGTCCATTGATCAATTTTCCACCATCACAAATAAAAAATCTCATAACTTGACTTATATTTGTTGCTCATCAAGTCCATCCAAATAGTTATCTATAAGTCATTCTGTGCATAGTTTTCTCAATTTCACTAGCAAAAAAAAATCAAGAAGAAGATCTGTAGCTACAGGTCTCAGAACAACACAATAAATTAATATCTTAATTTTAGATCGACAAACCGACTAAAATCCTAGTCAAACTTATCTTAAAAACTCAAAAAAAAAAAATTACAATCGAAATTTATATTGATTCGGTAACTCATATATATATATATTTTGGGAAAAACTTTGCTTTATATAATATTAAAATTATATTAAACCGGTGATTCAGACTGCTTAATATCAAAGTAAAAGACGTCAAATAACTATTTTAAATTTGGTTTATAAGTTTAAACATATATGTAAGATTTTCTTTTTCGATAACCTTTCTAATTAAGTGACGTGTGATATAAAAATATTATTTAATTTTATATCTTAACTATTAATTTGACTAAGTTCAAAGAAAAAAAAAAATACAATCCATTATATATCTTATGATATTAATCATTAGAGAAAAAGATTACTGTTAAGAGCAACCTTTCGTGTAGAAATAGATCAATTATTATGTTTTTTAACATTCATTAGTTTTTTAGGATGATTAATTTTTTATACTAAATATTAATATAAACTCTTTAATTTTACATTCAAGAAAAAAAAAAAAGACTGAACGTTTGTTTTTTTCAAGTCATATTTATTTTATAAATCTAAAAAAATAATTAATGCTGAAATTTATATTAAATTAGTAACTTAAATCGAAAATTGTCAAATAATTGTCTTAAATTCAATTTGTAAGTTTAGACATATACGTAGCATTATAGCATTATGTCTATTGTCTAATTTTATATATTAATATATTACTATTATTAAAATCCTAAAAAGAAAAGGCCTTTCGACCCACCTCCATTACTACTCCTATTCCTAATTATTATAATTAGGAATAACATGCACATTAAATTTTAATTGGTTAGAATAATGATTTTAATGATTAAAATAATGATGATTTGAAAAACATATTTAATATTAAAAACATTTTAAAAAAATACAGATGTTTATGCTTTTATATATATTATAGATAAAAGATGTATATAATATAATTTAATACTAATTACATTGGTTTATTTTTTGGCAATATCTCTAAAAAATCGAAAATATGTATACCACTTCACTATACACATGCATGCCTAGAAGTGATGTGTGAGCATAAACCCTAAATTATAGCATCAATTTATTAAATTACATGTTTAAAATTAAATTACCTTCTATAAATTAATTGATTTAATATTATTTTAAAATTAATCAAATATCCTAAAAAAATTAAAATCTTAAATCAACTGTAAAATAGTAATATATAATATAATACTAATCATGTAAACATTTTTCAAATTGGATTTAATTACTTTCTATAACTTAAATAATTTAATATAATTATTGAAAAAAAAATCATATTTAACATCAAAAAATAAAATTGTTTGATAAGAAAGAATATAGTAGTGGAAGGTGACATTTTTGAATGGATAACTATAATTAGTTGATGAGTAACGAAATTTCGAAAATAAATCGAACCAAAATGGTTAAGTTGAAACGTAAGTGGTTCGAGAAAAACAGGGGCCAGAAAGGAAAATTGATGCAAAAAACAAAAGAGTTGCAAGTTGCAAGTTGCAAGAATTAAAATTCCATTTCTCTTGCTTTAACTTGCGTTGTTGGTAAACTTTATGGACATTGGTTAGTTAGTTAAAGGTCAATTGGGTCTATTTTTAGTTGTCTTCAACCTCGGTTAGACCCGGTCAAGAGCCCCAATAATATCAATATATTAGATTATTATTGGTATTGCAATTTATTTATATTCACCTCAACTGGATCAGGTTGATATGAATACACCTATTAGTTTTAAAATATTGTAATTATTTAAATAATTTTAATATTTTTAAGTCATTTTCATAATTGCCCATTAATTAGTTTGGTATGGGTTGTTTTTTAAATACAAATCAAAACTTGCCCATTAAGTATCTAACTTAATTATGATTGATTTTAAATAAATTGTATGAACAGACTCATGCATGCAATAACTAAAATCAATAGTTTTTTCCCATATTATATTTGCAAATTATAACATCTACGTACGTCTTCGAAAATAACTATATATATATATATATATATATATATATATATATATATATATATATATATATATATATATATATATATATTATACCTGCCATTTACATTTTATATAATAATGTTCATATATATTGGAGTGGCTGCAGGAACTTTATTTTAAATCAACAAAAATTATAAACGGATGGCCGGAATTATTAATAGAAAGCATTGGCGGCCAGAAAGAAACAAAGGAAAAACCAAACCCAACAGAGAGACCCTACATTCTCATAATAAGTGGAAAACATAAAAACTGAAAGAAACTTGTATTCAAATAAAATACGTTTTTTTGGTGTTTACTTTATATTTGACGCTTTTTTTTTTTTTTTGGGTTTAGGCCAAAAGTGCACCCCACAACACCAAACTTACCTTCCTTTTTTCTCATTTTTCAATTCAATCACCAAGTTAGGCACTGTTAGGAACCAGATTCCTTACACTCTCTTGTCCCTTGTGGGTTTCTAATGTAACTATAGTTGACGAGGGAAGGTTACCATAATTTTACGTTCGGATTAGATCGTAAATGTAATTGTCACTAGATTATATATTAACGTATATAATATTTAAATTCAATTTTCATTCTGATTTTAAATTTTAGATAAAGCCATTGTAGAAAAGAAAATAGATAATGATTGCAAATTAAAGCTTTCCATTCAATGTTTGCCGTCCTAATAACGTGTGCCTATAAGTAATTTTGGAAACTAGATATAAGGGCATAGGCTTGAATATTTAGGGAAAAAATTATTAGGAAGTTGGCCATTTTAGCACAAAGGTAAGAGAATATGGTCAAAACCCCTTTTGAAGAAGATTGAAAACAATATATAGAAAGAGAGTTTGTTAGCTGGTAATTATTTTATTTTTCAAAGCGATTGCAAGTCACGTAAGGAGATTTCGATTATTGCCAGCCACACACCATTAGTATATATAAGTATATATATATATATAAAAGTTGAATGAAACCAATTTTGGAGCTAAGCAAAAGAATCCAGTTGGAATCATGATGAAGAAATAAATGAATGATTTGAGTGTGATATATGTTTGGATTAACTTAGTACTAACTCTAACTTGATTAGCCCAATTAAGCTTTGAAGCTCTAATGGAAAATGACCCCTCACCTAACCACAGGCCATCACAATTGGAGACAAAGGGCTCCACCACTTTTGACAAAACTCCTCCTTTTGTTGTCATTGGGTGGCTAAGATTTATGCACTTTTTTATTGTAGGAAATGGGAATTTTTATGCATTCAAAAATGATTTTGTGGATAAGTTTCACATAATAATTTTTTTTAATTAAACGGCTGAAATTTTAGTTAATGAAAAAGAATATAGAAAATAAAACAGTATATCAAAGAATCAAAATTAGCCATAGTCAAGGAAACTTTCAATAAAGACATATGATACAGTTAGATGTCTAATGCGTCTTTCTATTAAATTCGTTAGAAAATTTTCAATAAAAGTGTTAAATATGCACTTTATTTACCAACAAAAATTCTTCAACCGCATAAACACAAATTTTATAAAGAAAAATACTCAAACCCTTCTGAACGAAGAAGAAAAAACCTTAAATCTAAGAAAATAAATTAAAATCTCAATTAAAAAACAAATTTAAAACTTTATTAAAAGAAAAAAAAAACTAAAAAATAAAAGATAATAAACACTAAAAGATGCTAAAATTCACATAAACATAATTTAGCTCCCTTAATCAAAGTTTTTGTTGGTCATTATATGGTTATTATAAATCAAATACTTACTCTTTTTTTATATAGACAAATTTTTCTTTTTGTGGCGTTGATTTATATAAGCAAATTGGTTAATTAAAAGATTTTGTTTACCTCTTTCATTTCTTAAATAGCTAGCTAGCATTTCCTTTGCCTTTGGAGGAAAATTAATGATTAATGAGACTAATTAATGATTAATCAAACTAATGATAATCCATCTCATGGAAGTAACAACATGATCCTATTTCCTTTTGCAAATTTCTTTTTGTCTTTAATGACCTATCCATAATCAATCTGTTTTAACTATAATAATTTATGGTTAACTAGAAACTTTCCTATATTGATCAACATTTACTAATTGACCCAAACTCTTAATAGCTAAGGCTTACTTGATCATCCTTCACTAAATTATAATGGGATTTTTATAATTAAGAACATAATAAATACGAAATAGCAATAATTAGCACTTGAAAAAGTATATGATTTAGTGCAAAGTAATCTATTATTATCTCAATCTCAATATAAAAGCCTGTTTTTTATTTTTTTTTGTGTTTTTTTTTTAAAAAAATTATATTAGTAATAAATGCTATTTTTTTCAAGAATTACTCTCGTAAATAAAAAGATTGAGTGTTTTAAAGAATATTATAGTGAATTTAAATACAAATTAATTTTATCATAAGCTTTTTAAAAAATGTCATAAAGATGGTTATAGTTTGAAATGAAGGTGTTGCTTAGATCCCATCAATGTGTCTTTAGTCATTACCTAATTGCAAGAGAGAATGTGGGCACAAAATAGAGATTAAAGAAGAGAAATTTTGACAAAGTAATTATACATAATATTAATTTATTTATACTTTTACTTTTGGTAAGTGTATATTATATTGATAATCACCAAATTAATTTAATTAAAAGCTTGAAATTGTATCTGATAAAGACTAACTGTGCCCACTGATTTGTTTTTTAATTAACTGATGCAGGTGTTTTATATACAGAATACTTTAATTAATTTTTTTTTTTTAATTTGTCCTCTACAAGAAAGTTAAAGTTGATGGGGTATCATCATTTATGACTAATTAAATTTATATTTTATGTCTTTTCTGAAAAATTATTTATTTATTTATTTATTTTTGTGATCAGCATATTCCTTTTATGCTTTTAAGCTGTGAAATTTATGGATTTTTGGCTATTTTAAAATACAGTAATCCTTAAATATAATACTTAATTTGAGCAGCCAAACTAGACTTTATAAGTTACTATTAATTAGTAAAAAATGAAAAATAAATATAAAGTAATAATTCTTAATTTACCCTTTGAAATTGTATCTGATGTTCAATTTATTCAATTTTTTAAAGTTTTTTTTTTTTTTTCATCTATATCTCAGCACAGTATAAGATATCATATTATGACATGTTTTTAATAATAGAAAGAGTAATTATTAAATTAAAAGTACTTAATATAAAATTTATTATACTCCCTCTGTATATATTATATAGAATTTTTTTCTTTTTTAGTGTATTATTTATATAAAAAATTTGCTATTTTGGGTAAGTTTTGGAAGGTGAAATTGTACAAAAAAAATCATTTCTACCCTTATTTTTAAAGGTTAATTACAAAACACTAAAACTCATTAATGCTTCTTGATATGTCATCTTCGTAATTTTTGAACTACACGAATTGTTAGCTCTTGTTAACCATTCTTTTTATTCTTCTTCTACCGTCCAATTCGTTTTCTTCTTCAAACTAACCCTTTGTCAACCTACAAAATCTTCTTCCTCTTAATAATACCCAGATCAAAACAACCATTTATGAAGATTCTCGATACTGAAGTTGAAGTTTCATCTTAGAGAGAGAAGGCCTAAGACTGACAATCGATCACTAAAGAAAGAAAGAAAACCCAATCTGCAAAGCCTAGAAAACAAAAATATGAGGCTCCATTTGAAGAAAAAAAAAAGGGAAAAGACCCAAGGTAAAATTTATAATTCTCTTGATACCCAAAAACTTCAGGAAATGGATAGAGAACTAGAAGCGAGTGCAAGTTACTAAATAAAAAATTTGGTTACTCTTCAACGAAGATAATTATTAGTGTTTAACAATTTTACCTTTTCACATGTAAATAAATTGACTAATCTTCATTGTTTTTAATTAAGAATTTGGATACAATGTCTGATTACTCTGACTTGAGATTTCAATAATTTTCTATGAAGTTTGAGATTGATTTTAGTTATCTTTGCCTACATTTTGGTGTTGTTATGTTTTGAGTTTATTGTTTCTTTAGAAGTGTGGACTGTTTTTTATTTTTTGTTGACACTTTGGACTGCAATAGTTAGCATATTCCGAAGTTGTATGAAGTTTCTCATATGAAATTGAAGTTTGTCTACATTCAAAACTGCTAGCATATTTCATGTTTGTTGACTGCTGGCATATTTCACGTTTGTTGACACTTTATAAACAAATATTGCTAGCATATTTCATATTTGTACGCAATTTTTTCAAACTTAAGCTTGAAATTGCTAGTATGTTTCAAAGTTGTCTGTAATTTCTTCTATGTAACGAATATGAATATATTTTTTATTATTTTAAGAATAGTTATAAGAGGAAATATTGGCCCACATACTTGGAAAATTAAAATATGCATTTCATTTCATCTAAATAGCCTACATATTGCAAAAAGTGCAAGATTGATGGTTTTAAGGCTCTTCAAATTTTTTGAAAAATTCAATTTGTCTTTCTATTTATAGGACTGCATTTTACCTATACTTACAATTGTAATTTTGAATTTGACTTTTATGGCTCTTATATGCAAATGAGTCATTTTTTTTTTTGGAAAGATGGACATAACTTAAATTTTATGGTTTTATTCGAATCTCTTTATTTGTCCTTAATTCTAATAGATAAAGTTCAAAAACCTCTCTTCTCCCCTTGTTTCGCTCCATCATAAAATATTTGTAAGTTATTGAGTTATCATCATTTAGATTAATTGATTTGAAGTCCATCTAAACTGTTCATATATTGACATAATTGTGATCTATAATGAATATTTTTTATATATGAAAGCTTACTAATATGTCATAGATTTACAAAAAAAAAAAAAAGGCTTATATTAAAAAAGTCACATTTTTATATAATAGTGGACTAAATTACATGAATAACTGACCATATAATACAAAATTAGGTCACATTTCATATAAAGAGTTGGATAATCATAATTAAGGTATATAAAGGTATTAGTGAGTAATTCCTAAACAATTCCATAGATCATCACAAGATTATTTCAATTTTCATTAAAAGACTTAGATATGTCCATAAATTCACAAGTGATGATATGTCTTGCTATTATGTAATTTAGGGTAATTAAACTTGATCTAAGATATTAGTAGGTAATTTCTCAAAAAATTCCATATGTCATCACAAGATTTTTTAAACTTTCATTAAAAGACTTAGATATTTCTATAAAATTACAAATGTTGATATGTCTTCATCTTATGAGGACAATCATGATTTAGAGAAATTGAACTTGATTTAGGGTATTAGTGAGTAATTCCTTAATAATTTCATATATCATCACAATATTCTTTCAACTTTCATTAAAAAACCTAGATATGTCCATAAAATCGCAAGTGATGTATGTCTTGTCTTATGAGGATAATCATAATTTAGAGTAATTGAACTTGATCAAGAATTTTTATGAGTAATAGACCATAGATTTACATAAAAGGGGTCTACATCAAAATATAGTCACATTTTTTTTTTATATAATAGTGGCCTAAAACACATGAATAAATTATACATAATACAAAATTAAATCACATTTACTATGAACAATTGCATAATTACATAAACTTAAATTTAGTATAACTGATCAAAAGTATATAATCATCAAGTAAGAAAGTTTTAAAATGATGTACCGTATATTGTGAGTACTTATATAGTAAATACATAAATATCTTTATTTTAATTGAAAAATGGTATAATTATATAAAAAATAAAAGTTTCATATTATTTTATGAGGTGTACTTTACAAAATAAGACCACATATTTACATTAGTTATACAAAATAGTTAACTTATTCACACTTTACAAATTGGCATAATAGTGACTTAATTCAAATTGATTATTGTTGGTAAAATTAGTAATGGGTGATTTGGTATTTGGTAATTGGTTTTTGATAAAAATTGATTGTGTATTGAATTTCTAGTAAAAATTGATTGTTTTTGGATTCTTCATTTCTTTTTAATTTTTTTTTAAAAAAAATTATACACTTAGTATATTTGGTAATTCGGTTTATCTTTTGATAAAAATAAATTTAATAAATTTTTAAAAATTCGGTATTTTGAAACAGTAATTTTCTATGTGAGTATTTTATTTTTTAATTAAGTTTTTTTAATTTTTTATTGTTGTGGGACAGAATGATTAAGTGATGAACCACTGTTTTTTTAAATATTTTATTTTTTAATTGAGTTTTATTATTTTTTTATTGTAAAAAATAGTGATTAAACGGAGACAGATATTTTAGAGTTAGAAGGGGATATGCATGGAAAAGAATAGTTTCTTTATCCAAAAGAATATTTCCTAAAATGGGATAATTATGATAATAATTGAAAGATACTGCAAAATGTAAAACATTAGACATTTCAGAAAAAAAAGAAGGCTAATGGATCAACTTTATCAAAAGAAGATGAAGGGAATAATTAATGAAAATGTGCAATCAAATTAGCATGCAACTTGTGATGTAAGTATATAATATTGGTATTTAAGCAGGAATAATTTTCTTTTTATCTTATTAATTATTTTAACCATCTTAATTAATTAGTAATTTCTATGGATTACACCTGTTATTTTGACAAACACTTAAATTTTTTATACAATAAAAAGCTTGTTGGTCCATGCAATTATTGTTATTATGCTTCAATCTATATGCCAAGAGTAGATAATGTTTTGATGTTAAAGATATTTGATGTGATTGGGTAGAAATGTCTTTAAATTTTGTACCTATCTTAAGTAAAAAATTGTTCGAAACAAGTGTTTCACTTGCAATTTTTTTTTAATTTAAAAAAAAATATTTAATATGTTAAAATTTCAGAATTTATTAGATACAAATAATATACCGATATTTAAATATTAATATATATTATACAAAACAACTACTTAATTTTGAACAAAAAGATATAATTCTGATATACGATATTAACCAAAATAAATAAATGGATGTAAAAAAAAGTAAGTTAAACTGAAACTAATTATTATCTCTAAATTAAGATTAATTAAATTTAATTAAAAGAACAAATTTAGACTGAAAAATCAGAAAGACTAATTTTTACATTTATTGTTTAGTAACCACAAAATAAATAGTAAATTAAAGTTTTGAAATATAAATGGGCACGTTTTTGGGTTTGGGCCAAAAGAAAAGCAGGAAGCAGTAGAGTGTGTAAAGTGTACGATAGAAGCATACGGCTTACGATAGCGGGAATCATGGGATTGTTGATGTAACGAATCCCGAAGCAAAATGTCGTTTTCCTTCAACTAAAAAATACAAACAAACAAATCTCTGCATTAATGCCTTATAGCTGGCAAAAGTCTCTTCCACCAATGACGTGGCATCCTCTCCTTCCTCTTATCCCTTCACGGTTCTAACCAGCGGAGACAAAGCGCGAAGCTCTTATTTATTTTTCCAATTTTTTAAATAATTAAATTCCACGTCAAAGAAAACGACAAACTCTCCCAAGCCTACAAATCTGATGACGTGGTTTCGGGAACCGCACTTGGGGACGCGTGTGTCTGATGTTGGACTATCAATTTTTTACTGAGGTGGATCCTCTTGCTATCTAACACGTGTTTATTAGTCTGTTTTTATTACAACTGTCTGCTTTGTACGTTGCTTGACGCGGTGCCTAATAAAGCTCGTTTTTCACGTGCCCCGTACTAATAAATTCTGACGTTCTTTTGGAGTCAAAATTCCACTGTTTATTATTGATTTTTTTAATAAAAATAATTAATCAAGAAAAATAAGTTCAGAAAGCCGGAGTTAGTTGTTCAGTTGAATTCATAGTATTTCTTTTTATAATTTAACCAAATATATTTATAACTATATTTTAAAATATTATTTTCTTCTATATATTATTATTATTATTATTAATAAATGGAATTCCATATGGATTGTATCTATCTTTTTCTATCCAATTTCGAATTAAAAATTTGAATGCCATATAAGATAACATTTTATTCATAAAAAAAGGTTTAAAGACACCAATTAAAAATTAGAATGTCATATAAGATAACATTTTATTCATAAAAAAAGGTTTAAAGACACCAAAGTAAAAATGTGTGTAAGAAGAAAAGAGAAAACGTGAAAGTCTAATCGTCTTAAGAAGATGATTTTGATCCCAGCCAATTGCCGTTCAACGAGCTAGCGCTCTAAACTGGGTGTTTATGATCTACGCTTTATGATCCCTTTCATCAAATTAAAGGGATCACATGGATCCTGGGAGAAAATTAGATATCAAAAGATTTTTTTTCCGCTACGTATTTTGGTTTGCAGTGATATCGTGATTTCCTAACAATAACATGTCATTCCCAAGTCTTGAAGCTTACATTCATTCGACACATTATAGAACCCCTCAAGTAAAGTCGATGGATAAGGAAGACCCCCCTACTTCTCTTTATTCGACATTAAGTTGTTAAAATCTCTCATACACAACTAGGGCAAATTTGAAACGGCCTTTAAAAGAAGAAAGAATGTTCCATGTAAGATGTCTTAAGGTTCTATTCAAATTCCCATACACCCCAGGTAACCTACATTGAACACTACTCGCATATGAAACAATCGCATCAACATGATTTATTGAATAAGAAATAATATTTATAGAAATAAGATTCCACCATAAGAGAGTAGTACCCCACTCCTACCTGATTAAATCCTAACCGACAACAAACTATTTATTTTACATCCTTATTTTATTTTTATTCTTGGGAATGAATAAAAATAAAAAGATAATAAAATAAATAATCATATTGTATTTGTTTTAAAAAATGTTTTTTTTTTTCATTACTTTATACTACTCATTTTACTCTCCGATTGAAACAGAAATTATTAGTGTAAAATAAAATTATTTTACTTTATTTTTTTTCTATTAAATTATTTTATTTATTAGGAATGAGTTCAATGCGATGTGCAAATTTGTTGTTTCTATTAGAGCATGAATTTGGAGTTGATATTACAAAATTCATTTAAAAAAAAATACTGAGTTTCGAGTAATATTCATTTATAGTCATAAAAAGAAAAAAAAGTCAAATAATGGTTTGAAATTGCTATGGAATGAGGCTTATCTCATGTTTTCACATATTGCATCCTATTGTTTGCAGTTTACCTATAACACCATGTAATTAGCTTCTACTATCTTCAAATTGAATGAGAGCAACAAATTTAAGAAACTCTTTGATATTTTCCAACACATTAAATACTTAAGTGGTGCCACATGGATGAGTGTTGGATTCCAGTGTTGACGTGTATTTTTCAAAAAAAAAAAAAACTTAAAATTTTATGAAATAGCCTTAAAATTTCATTTTAGCCCCTTTTTTAGTTATAAATAGGGTTGCAAACAAGTCGAGTATTGTGCTGCTCGAACTCAGCTCGTGTTAAATTTCACGAACTCGTGTTAAATTGTACAAGCTCGAGCTCAGCTCGTGTTAAATTTCACGAACTCGTGTTAAATTCTACAAGCTCGAGCTCGGCTCGCGAGTTTGGTTCGTTTTGAGACTTTCGAACTTGACTCATTTTAGGCTCACGAGCTTGACAGTTTTATGTTGCTGTTTGAGCTCGCAAATAAGTTTGAATTCAAGCTCGAGTTTTAACTCACAAATAAGCTCGAACTCGTTTTCTGCTGCTATTCGAGCTCATGTTTAAACTCGTTAAATTTAGTCAAACATCAAGAAAATTCATTTTTAATGTCGTTTTTGTGAGAAAATTAAAATAGCAGTTTCCGTAAAAGATAAATGAATTAGCAAAAAATGAAGTGGGGAGGCGGGTGGCTTGGCTAAAGTATATTTTTTAGTTTGGTATCAAAATAACGTTGTTTTGATAGACTCGTAAGCTATTTAATGAGTTATTCGCGAGTTTTTTTAAACGAGCTGTTCGCAAGCCGGCTCATGAGTTTAATTGCTCGGCTCGTTTATTACGAGCCGAGCTCGAGTCGAGCTTTTATCGAGCGAACATTAAACCGCTCGTGAACGGCTCGACTCGTTTGCAGCCCAAGTTATAAATGATGTCATTTTGTTAAATGTAAGATGCATTAATAGTCATTGCGTGTCGACGGTTAATTTGGAGCACATTCTCCGTTTTCTTATAGGGAAATGGTGCAAATGTTATTGATTTTAGGAAATGGTGCAAATGTTATTGATTTTTTATAGTAGATAGATGTTTTAAGACCACTGGAATATCGAACCGGCAAAATTCCAAAATGACACTATAGGACATGGGACAAAACGTGTTATTTGCGGAAAAATGAAACTAAATAATCTCACGTGAAACCAACAGCAGTCCACAATATGTTCATACCATATTTATGTTAGTAATATATACAGTCCACCATTGTTGAATTACAGTAGTCCCACTACTTATTAAAGTATTCCAAAAAAATACATATCTCTTCAATATTCATATATTTTGTAAATTGTAATAATATTAAAAATATATAAAAAAAAGAAAAATATATAAAAATCTCGGCCGCCCTATAGGACGCAAGTGGCACGTGTGTCTCCTACGATAGAAGTTTAAGCACGTGATAAAGTCACCTGTGCACATGCATTCATTACCAAGACAAGCAAAGAATAGCTTTATCAATTACTCCCTCCCATTATAATTATACTAATTTAATTTTAAAAAGTTAAAAAAAATAAATAAAAGTATTTGGGTATGGGTATAGGTACGTAAGAACTGTCCCAATCTAACGGTTACGATTGCTCAAAGTACGATCTCCCGTATCTTTACCTTTTTTCTTACTTTTTCTTTTCTTTCCACCATTTTTTTCTCATGAAATTTCTTTAAATGAAAATTAATCAATAATTATTAATCAATCTCCTTCACATTAGGGATAATTGTTTCATTCCATTCTTAATTATTAATCAATCTAATTAATAGAATGATGGATAGGATTAATCTAAAAACAACGAAATTATATCAAATATTAGTGTTTTGAAACTTTAATTAAATCAGACTTAAAATTAAATTAAGTTGTAACTCAACCATATTCTGAATAATTAAATTCTGGTCCACACCTCCTACTTAACCATATAGATATTTTTGAAGGCATGTTTAAATAAAAAATGTAGATTATAATATCCGTACAAATTTCATTGACTTATCAGAAATTGCAATAATGCAGCGAAGTTTCCAAGTGGTAAACCCCAACCACCACACCACCTGTGTATTTTTACGTACAACCCCATCCTTGTGCCAACAAAATGCCTTATAAACTTCACTCCAAATTATCTATGTTTCAATTTTAAGTTGTTAATAGAATTTGCAAATTAATTATTTAATTAAATATTTTATAATTAATCTATCCTTTTTCAAATTTATTCATTTCCAAATGTGAATTCTCCAACTTGATATTTTAAATTAAACATATAAATTCTTTTTAAAAAAATTGATTAGAAATAATTAAAAAATGAGATTAATCTTTATGTGGAGATGAAAATTACATCTATACAAATCAACGAGTATGGCCTAGCGATAATGTTGGCACGCTAAAAAGAATGGTCTTAAATTCAATACCCTAATTTCAAAAAATCATAAAAAAAAGAAAATGTGATATTGAATTTAAACTTGTACCATGTTTTGTCTGGTATATTCAACAATTTGTTCTTTTTTAGTGGTAATCTTCTGTCATTAGAACTTGAGTTTTCGACAAGTCTAACAAGATGAATGTTATTTTTTTTTATAAAATTTTGAACTTTTTTAAAGTGGTTTTTTTAAATCTATCCGATCATCCAAATATTGTTCTAAATCCGAAATTTATTTAATAAATTTAAGTTGCTTATCATTTCGATCAATTTTGTTAGTTAAACATTATTTTTAATAAATTTTATTATTTTTGTTTAATCTTATAATTATTTTTATTTTTAAATAAGAAAATACTCTGGAATCCTCTAAATATTCTATAATTTGTTCATTAATTGTTAGTTATGATAAATATTCAAACAAAATTAAAATTTTGTGGAACAAACGCTAGCAAAGAAATGGATGGATATTAAAAGCGGATATTAGAAAATAAAAATTGACAAGCGAAATAAATGGGGAGAAAATGTGGGGATATTGGCTACACCGACCTCAAACGACAGCCTCATAGATAAACACAAAATTATTGCAAAGAGAATCTACTAACAATAAAAACGAATCTCATACCCTAAACGGCATCGTGTATTAGGTAGTAGGTACGATGTACGAGTAACTGAAACCCATATCTTATCTTCTATTCTTTCTATTTCTATCTATCTTCTTTTTCACGCCATTTTTCTCAATACTCAATTCCAAAGGGAATGATTATTTTTTACAAATTCATCTCTATCTTATCTTAAATATCAAGGAGACCCACAACATTCCTGTTTTACATTTCCCTAATTTTAAAAATTTTATTTAATATTTTTAATTTACTTATTTAATTATGATTATGAATCTCTTAAATACTTATAAATACTAAATTCCAATTATATAAAATTTAATTTTATAGACATTTTGTCTCCATCTTTTTTTATAATTTATCTTTATTTTATTTACTTTACATAATTATTATATATCCAATATTATTTAATTAACATGATTATTTTATTTTTATTTTCAAATAATCAAACATCAATCAACTGAAAAAATATATTATATTTTATACACGGTGCTAATAAATTTTGTAATCTCAAAATGTTGGTATATAATATTGAGATTAAGTTGATAATAAAATTTTGTTTATTTTTTTATTTTTTTAATTGTAAAATTATATTTTACTAAATACACATGTTAGGTTTGCATGCATACTAGCAAATTATGATCTAAAGTAGAAATATCATAATTCTTTTTTTAAAAGGTTAATCAGATAAAATTATTATATGATAATAAAAAAACAAAGTTATATAAATTTATTTATACAAATAATTTTTATACTGAGCAAAAATCCACATACAACACAATACTTACAAATAGTTTTTTTTTTAAAAAAAAAAAATCTCTCTTTCAAAAAACAAAAGAATCAAATTAACATTAAATCTGCACAACAGTGCAGGGAACAAATACTAGTTAATAGATAAATTTTTTTATTTTAAAAAATAAAATACCTTTCAAAATACTAATTTTTATAGGGGCAAATTAGTAATATGGCATAATTATATTTTATTAGTAAAATAGCACATTAAGAAAAGAAGGCAAAAATCCTAATATTGCCCCAACCTAATAAAAAATAAATTTAATTTTTATAAAAAATAAAAATAAAAAAGGAAATCAGACAGCTCCTAATCAACTTTTCTAGCAACGCTTCGAACCTCCGCCGCCACTACCACTAACATGTGCCCCACCGATGTGAAACTAACTTCCTGCCGAGTCCAATGCCTTCAAGATCGCTGCCATCGGGTTTCGGTAGCCATTACACCCGCCGGTTGAAGGTAAAACTCCATTTTTTGCAGTTTCTGATGAAGATTTCGCCGCCTTCTGATGACCCAATGACCCCGATTCTGGTGTCAAACGATTCATCTTGTCGAGTTCTTTCTGATTTTGTATGGCTCGGTCAGTTTCGTGGCCATTTTCCGGTAGAAAATTTTCGAATAATCGGCAATTAAGTGAGAATGGCGACTAGAGTTTCATAAAATTAGAGAAGATGAATGTGACAACTTGCTAAATTTAAATAGACTTTAATAAGAATCAGTAAAAAACTTTAATAAGATTCAATAAGAATCATTGTCTTTAACAATCAATAAAATTTAATAAAGAAAACAAAATTCAAGAAACCACTAGAAATATAGAAAAAAAAAATTAAAATGCATTTTAGAAGTTTCAACGGCGTTTTTAGGTATCGCAACAAGGTGTTATATAGGCGAAGAGGCGAAGCCTACAACTCTTGTAAATCTCTGAACAAGTTTTCAAAAAAGTACTCATATTAGTTGTTCTAACACCTGTAGCAAAAGTTATGACCAAACTGTTTTTGCTAATTAAATACAAATTGATGATAAAAAAATATTTCTGCCAATTACGATTTAATACAACTTAGTAGAATGAATAGAAATCAGTACAAATTATTAGCAATCAATATAATCATTAACATGAATAGATATTAGTAGAAATTATTACAAATCAGTACAATAAATAAAAATTAGTTGAAATCAATAGAAATAAGTACATATCATTTAAAATCGATACAAATTAGTAGAAATCAATACAAATTATTAGCATGAATAGAAATAAGTAGAAATTAATACAAATCATTAGAAATCGATACAAATTAGTAGAAATCGATATAAATTATTAGCATGAATAGAAGTAAGTAGAAATTAATACAAATCAGTATAATGAACAGAAATTAGTTTAAATCAATAGAAATCAATACAAATTAGTACAATGAATAGAAATTTGTGTAAATCAATAGAAATTAGTGCAAATTAATAAAATGGATAGAAATGAGTATAAATCAATACAAATAATTATAATGAGTACAAATCAGTATAAATCAATACAAATCAGTACAATAAATAAAAATCACTAGAAATCAATAGAATGAATTTAAATTAATACAAATCAATAATTACTGCAATTTAATAAATGTCAAAATAATGCAGTAATTTTCAATAAATTTCAATACAATTTAGCTTCAGAAAGTTTCAATACAATATATAAAGTTTTAATAGATATAATAAATTTCAAAACAATTCAGTAAGGTCCATACAATTCAATATTAATAAGTTTCAATACAATTCAGTACACTTCAATACAATTGAACAAAATGTAACATAAAACCATGTCATCTTCATCTTCTTCATTTAAAAACCATAGTTGCCGCCGGTCACCAGAAAATTGCAACAATGATGAAACTTGATAAATGATATGTCATTAGAAAGCTATCGATTCGTGGATTCACAAAAAAAAAATGTAAAAAACAGTCTATCGGCGATGAAAGTTGACTTTTTTTTGGATAAAGAACGGTGACATAATGAATGCCAAAATATTCTCATCGCTTGACCTTTCTTCTGGTGGTCTCAGATCGTAAATCCGTCGCAGAAATCATAAGAAATTGACGATTTAAAGTTTTTGAATCTACAAAATTCATTTTTAGCTCCGATTAAAATTTAACTTTCTGCTACCATTTGTTGTAGGTATAGTGTCGGTCAACCTTACTGTGACCTGAGGTTGTGACCATAGACTTTTATAATTGCACAATTTTATTATAGATCAAAAATTAAATGTTGGAGAAGATGATTCCTTCTTATTTCGAAGATAGTTGCATACTACAACTAGTTTGCATTTTTTATTTTTTAAAATAATAACAATGAAAAGGGTAAAAATGTAAAAGCACAATATAAGTGCTATTTTGCTGAATATGAAAGTGAATATGCCATTTTTAAGTTGAAAGTGCTAAAGTGTACTAATTGGTGTATCATTTTTCTAATCATTTTTAAATTGATAAGTTTATTATGTTAATTAAGGGTTTATTCGATAAAATTAATTATTTTTGTAGTATTTAGCTGTTTAAGTAGCTATTATGATAGCAACTTTATAATATTCATTAACATCTAAATGTTAAAGAGTTAATTTTTATAAAATGTTATTATAATATCAAAAGCTACTTAAAACACTATGTTATTGAGATTATATAAAAAACGTGTTTTATATTTTGACTTGTCAAATGATTAATCACTACTTTAACTATTGTTGGAATTTTATGAAAATAGCTAATTTGATTATGAAAATAGCTAATTTGATTTATATTTGTGTGAAATTCATTAAATTTCAGATGTAATGTTATGAATTTCTGAGTAAAAAATAATTTATTTTATAAGAAATAATAAAAAATATGAAATTTTAAAAAATCCATCGCTATGTGAATTCCATGATCAATTATAAAAATTTCACATCTTTTCAATCAAATCAATAAGAATATTTTAATTTCAACCTTTTAATTTCATCAAATCAAAACAAATAATCTCTATGAAAAACTAGATATGGTCAATAAAAATATTTTGATTTTAAATGTGAGATTTCAGTAAAAATGATTATTTTATATAATATAATATAGTTAATTTATTTCATAAGTATCTATAAAATGCACATATATATTTTTAATTTTAATTAAACAATGTTATGTGGTATTTTTTTTTTCTTTTGATTAGTGGTTTTAAAGTTTATTATTTTCAATTTTTATGTCTGATTTTTTTTTGGATGGTATGTATTATTTTTTATTTTTTATTTTTTAAAAATCTGTAACGTAATAGTTATTTTTTTTTATATTCTTTAAGAACAAGATATTCAGCAATTTTCGACCCAAATATAAATAGAAATTCTTTCACTAAAAGCTACCCTATAACTTTTTTTTAATCTACCCAATAACTTTTAATTTTTAATATCAACCCACCATTTGGTTAGGCTACCTGTTAGTATAGGAAAAAATATATATTATTAAAAAAATATAGAGAAAAATATATCATTTGATAAATAAAAAATTATATTAAAAAAAAAAACATGTTTCGATGATTTTATAAAATGAATAATAAAAATAAAATAATTCCCTAATAATGCACATTATTTTTAAAAATAAAATTAGAAGGTTCTAGTAAGGAAGATGTGGAGAAAGTCCCTGCTCGTGAGGGAATATGCACTCAAATTAAAATATTGTTACATATAAGATTCTAAACATTTATAGTATTTTTTTAGGATAACCAAATCACCGGTTCCGTACATGAAAATTTTTAAATTTTAAAATTATGTAAAATTTTTTTAAATAGTTTATTTTTGCGCATATTTACGCATATGATTCAATAATCTCTATTTCCTAATAAAAGGATTTTCACCTATAAATTGAAATTAATAAATTTGGTTCACATATTAAATTTCCGAGAAATAAATTTAAATATTATTTTAATATAACATATATAATTTTTATAAAATAATAAAATTAAAAAATAAATGATAAAATTAAAATTTTCATCCTTTACAATTTGGAAAATATATTTTCTTAGATTGGAGACGGAATGTTACTTTCTATAATTGGATGTTTACCTATCAATAACTTTTTTTTTTAAAAAAATTAAATGATCAAATTATTATTATTTTTTGAAAAGTTCAACTTAAGCATATTTTTTATAACAGACCTAAAATCCCTCCCATTTATAATTAATTTTTATTTAAATTGACAGCAATATTCTTATTTTAATATAATAAAAAAACCCACTCTCATTATTTATGAAAGACATTTTTTTTGAAATAATAAGATTTAATATTAGTACAAATATAAAAATACGCTTATATTTTAGAACACCCAAAATTAAAAAACATACTTATATTTTGAAATTGAGAGTGTATAATTTCAATATAATTTATAAAAAAAAATAATTTTTGATAATTTTATGTTCAATCAATTAAGAGCAAATTAAATACAACATAGATATCCAAAGAAAATAACTAGATGTCAAAATTTTATACTCCGTTATTGTGCTTAAATTAAGAAAACTCACATTTATCCACTTTCATTTCAAATACTCATTTCATTTGTAATAAAAAATTATTCTCTCTTTAACTAATACAATAAAATAAACGATCACTTTTCTTCACATTTTACTTACACACTAACAAATGAAAAATTATTCTCTCTTTAACTAATACAATAAAATATACGGTCACTTTTCTTCACTTTTTACTTACACACTAACAAATGAAAACCAGTGGTAAATATATAGAGATTGGTGGGAAAATAAAAAAAAAAGGAAAAAGACTAGCTCATTTCTATTTATCTTTATTTTATGTGTTACCCAACATTACAGTATATGAGAGTTTAGTGGCCTAACTAAAATTGTGAAGCTCTTTCTGCTTATGTTAAATAGTTAACAAGTAGATGAAGTTGACACTACTTTTTCAATGGATGAAACTCTGTTTGGACAGTTGGGAACCATTGAACAGAGAGTGGAAGAAATCTAAGTAATTTAGATAAATTTACCTCATTTTTAGTTTCATTTGAATTATCCTCCAACCGATGAACTTGAAGAAATGACAAATCCATCAACAAAAAAAGGTAACAAAGGGAAGCATTTGATTGAAAAAATGAAATTAGAAATGTTATTATGTTTGAATTTGAGAAGGGTTCTAAAAGATTCTACGTTGTTAAGAAAGTAATTGTTGCATTCTCTATTTCTATTATTTCAGTTTATAAGATCTTGAAGGACGCACGAGATCCACCTACACTATCATCCAATATTCGAGGGAGGAACGATTGGAAATTTATCTAGAAAGAATCGAAGAGATACCATAGGCGTTTAGAACGTTACTTCTACTTTTTTCTCGAACAATGACTTTTCATTCACAAAAATATTTTCAAATAAATCAGCATAGGCAGAGTTTTCTGGAACCTGACCTTCATCATATTGATCCTTATTTTCTTCACTGCCATTCTCAGGGCCTAACTCCTCTTATTCTTTCTTCTTTATCAGAAGAATAAATAGTAGGAGGACGAGTTTTCCTTTTTTTTTTTAGAGGAGATTGTTGCCTCCGTTTCTTTATTTTACTCGAGGAAGAAGTTTGATTCCTTTGAATCTCCTCTTCCTCAGAACTTTAGACCCTTTAAAGCTCTCTACTGTCACTACCTCTACCATTTATCTCTTTCTTTCTTGTGAAATCTTGCTTTGTATCTCCGTGGACACCTCTTTCTTCCTACTTTCTCTATCCATCACCATTTTCTTTGTCTCCTTTGGTTTTTTCATTTGAACCATGATGCAGATTGAATGTTGGGATTAAGAGATGAACATTAATGGAAAGGAACGGGAATTTTTGGAATTTTTTTGGTGATTGGCAGAAAAAAGGGGAATTGAGGGGTTTTAACGTTCTAACAATTAGAAATTAAAAAGGGGAATAAATAAACTAACAAAAACCCTAACCCTCAAATAGTGCCTAGTATTTATTTATAAAAAAATTAATTTTTGGTCCCTAATAAAACCCCAATTGCATATTAGTAGCCATTTTGTATAAAATGTCAACACACCACTGATTGTTAAAGTCTTTCAAGTAATTATGATCTATTTTTGCTTCTCCACACTTGCATGTGCTACTAGTTGATTTAAATAGCCCACATTTTTATGTGTTTCGAATATTTGATGAAAAAAGCGTAAAAAATTTAATAATTTTAAGAAAAATCAAATAAAATAGAAATTTGTCACATCACTGTCAATTTTGTCATTATTTATCTCTCACTGTTTCAAAAAACACTCATTATTTAATTCAAAGCAAAATGATCATTTTTCACTTTTCATTCGTTTAAAACTTTCTATTTTAAGAAAAATTTTCTATTTTTTAAGAAAATCAAAGTAGAAAGTTTTCGTATGTCTTTTAAAAAATAAAGAAATAGGACATTATGGGACGATCTAATTACTTAAATGTGACAGAATTGTATTTACACCAATGTAATTTAGGATTAAACTAAAAATTCCATAATTTGTTTTGAGAGACATTTGTTTACACTCTTATAATACACCAATATAATAGTTAATAAAGAATAGAAGCAAATAAGAAAAAGAGGTCAAAATATTGTTTACTTAGTACAATTTCAAAGTATATTATGTTTAATTTGTATGTAAAAAATGTTGTAAGAAATTTTCATTCTCTTTAGTAGTTAATTACTTTAATTATATTAATTACAGTAATTTTTAATTTTAAAATTTTATTTACTAATAAGTTAAAAATAATTTAATAATAACAAAAAAATAAATGAATCCTTGCATCTCATCTGCTGCCTGTTGGAAGGTGGGAAAGACTAAACAGGCCGTTATATAAGAGGGAGGGAGAGAGGGTGTGGTAGTGATGGTGGTGGCAGGTTTACAGCCTGGCTTTCACACAGCAAAATTGAAGTAATGATTCTTCTTCCGATTCGGCGATCAATGTTGTCGTTTTGTGCCAGCAGAGCAGTTCCGTGCGGCCGTTCTTTTTTTTTTTAAATTAAAAATAATAAAGAAAATGGAGAACAGGCTGGCAAAGCTCCAGTCAAAGTCCATAAAAACCTTACCCAACCAACCGTTACCATCTTTATCCAAAGATATTATTAAGATTGCTGTCCAAATATTTATCCTCATAATTTAATTTTCTCCTCCCTTTCTCTCTATAACTTCCAAAACAGTATGCAAGCAACTATTTCCTACGCTCCCTTTCAGGAGCGTCTCCTCACCCTCCCCTTTTTTTTTTATTTAATTAATATTTCACCAATAAAAAAATTTTAAATATATTACAAACAAATAAATTTTTTATTACCACTATTAAAAATATCGCATTATATCCATCCTAAAAATAGATGCGTAAAATTAGTTATTCGTCCAATAAATAAATGAAAAATTATATCATTTTATAAATTTTAAAAATTTAAATTTTATTAAATATATAAGATTGACGCATTGAATGGAATTAAATTTTCAGTATAAAAAACTTACCCACCAAATTTATTAATTAAATTTCAGTTTAGCTGAATTAACTAGACTAAGTACCAACTTCCCATAGAAGAGAAAGGATAAAAATTAGTTGTTGCTATTAATTGACTAAATCCCTAACTAACTTTCGGTTTCTTGTTAACATATACTACTATTTGACAAACTTAATTAGAAAACGGCAATTCATTGAATCTGTCTTTTCTTTTCTTTCTTATAAAAATCTGTATTTACTTTTTCGTCAAAAATAATAAAAATAATTATAATAGCATTTTGTTGATAACTCTTAAAAAAAAAAAAACTGAAAAACGTTTCTTTGGTGAAATGAAATGCTATGACACGACGTCGTTTCAGTTAACGGCCGCCGCGCCCATCCAAAATTGAGCCACCACCAATTAAAGATTTTTTTAAAAAAAGCTTCAAACCAAAAACCACCGCTTTATTATCATTACCAGAGTTTGAAAGGCACGCGCCTTAACGAAAGAGAAAAAAAAAAAGAGTCCGCAGCTTCAAATAATAATATAATTTTTTAAAAAAAGTCCACAGAAAAAAAAAAAAAAAAAAAGAGAAAAGCAAGAGATGTTCAAGGGAGAGTGACTTATGTAAATCAGTGCTAATAAGATGTGACGCGTGTCCGTTCGCCAGCTGTATTCCTTAACCCAACCGCTTCCTTTCAAAACATCGGTGCTCCATAACTCCTCTATTAACCGGCTCTTCCGGTTTCCTATCTCCTTCCTTTATATATCTCTTTCTCTCTTATAAATCCTCTTCATTCTTCTCCTCCTCTTCTCCTCACGCCCTTTCACCATTTCAGCTTCAACAAACAAATCCCACGAGGACTGAAACTTTTCTTTTCTAATTTCTATGGCGGTTACTAGTAGAGATGTGGATCGGATCAAAGGTCCGTGGAGTCCTGAAGAAGATGATGCGTTACAAAAGCTTGTTCAAAAACATGGACCTCGAAACTGGTCCTTGATCAGTAAATCCATTCCTGGTCGTTCCGGTAAGAGTTGTCGGCTTCGGTGGTGTAACCAGCTTTCTCCGCAGGTCGAGCATCGGGCTTTTACGCCGGAGGAAGATGAGACTATAATTCGTGCTCACGCTCGCTTTGGTAATAAGTGGGCTACCATAGCTCGGCTTCTAAATGGCCGTACGGATAACGCTATTAAGAACCATTGGAACTCTACTCTTAAGAGGAAGTGCTCGTCTATGGCGGATGACAGTGGTGCTTTTGATGGTAATTGTCAGCCGTTGAAGAGATCGGTGAGTGCGGGTTCTGGTGTGCCTGTATCTACGGGGCTTTATATGAGCCCCGGTAGTCCATCTGGATCTGACGTCAGCGATTCAAGTGTTCCTGTTTTATCTACTTCGCATGTATATAGACCTGTAGCTAGAGCTGGAGGCGTTATTCCTCCTGTAGAAACGACGTCCTCGTCTGAAAACAACAACAACAACGACCCGCCTACCTCTCTCTCTTTATCGCTTCCTGGTGTTGACTCATCTGAGGTGTCAAACCGGGTCGCCGAGTCAACTCAAATGGTGAACGCTATATCCTTGATGCCACCGATGAATCGCGTTGCATCTCCGCCGCCTCCATCTCAGCTGAAACCAGCATCCGCGCCGGCGGTTTTGCGCCAGCCGCAGCCGGTAGCGGTGAATGGTGGAGTAGGAACAGGGTTTGCAGGGTTTACTGCGGAGTTTATGTCGGTGATGCAAGAGATGATAAGGAGGGAAGTGAGGAGTTACATGATGGAAAAGAGCGGCGGAGGAAGCGGCGGCGGCGGTGTGGGTATGTGTTTTCAGGCAGCTGGTGGAGAAGTGTTCAGAAATGTGGCAATGAATAGGGTTGGGATTAGTAAGATTGAGTAGCAGTTAATGTGAGTAGTAAGTAAGTGGGAAAGAAATGAACCAAGTGAAAATTGAACAGAGTAGAGAGAGAGAAAACTGGGCTTTGTTTTTTCTCTTTTGTTTAGGGAATAATTTTGGGCATTGTACAGAGAAAAAAAAGAGGGAAATGGGTAAAAGTGAAGAAAGTTTAATGGAATGAGGAATGTTTTGACAGAGGAGAAGAGGGGAAAAGGAACCAAACAAGAAAATGGAAGGTCTGGTTTTGATGGTGGAAGAGTAAAAATTTGTAACTTTACCCATTTCTGGCCCTGGCTCTTATCAGGGAACTAAAACTTGCAACAAAAAGAAAATCTGAATCAAAAAAGAAAATAGTAAAAAAAGAAATCTGATCCTTCAAATTTAATCTTGGCCTTTTTCTTATTTTATTTTATTATATATTTGGGGTTTTTGATAACTGGACAAAAATTATGAAATGTGACCAACTCTTTTTGGACGATTTTTAGGTACTATGAACTAATTGGTAATTGCAAAATGATAACTGTTGTATCGTTTTCCATATGTGGTTTAAAAGAAAATGAGTAATTCGAGTTAAAAAATGTGAGAAATATAAATGCTTGCGTAACCTTCTCCTCGTAGCTGCCGGGCTAATAAACAATCGAAAGTGGTCAACGTTGATATACTCGTTCATAATTCCGATAAGTTAACTTTGCCTTTTCCTAATCTGCCTGTTTAACTTATATGCATAATGCATCACATGATTGGCGAAGTATAAAATGCGCAGAATTTCCTTTGTCACGAATGCCAATAGAGTATAACTGATTTACTAACCTTTTGTTTTTTCCGTACAAGAAAACATTTTAAATTATTTTTTTATTGAAATTAATTTTTAAATAAATTTATCAAGAAAAATTCACATTAGTATTACAATTTATACGATATTCTTAATATGAAAATTATAGTACCTACCATATTTTGTTGAAATAAAAAATAAAAAAATAAGAGTGATTCGTTCCCAATGTATTCTTACTACAAATAGCTGCCTGTTCCTTAAAGAAATAAAGATCAAGAAGTGAGAGTTGACATCGTAATTAAAATTTGTAAGTTGGATCAAAGACCATGATAATCCACAACATTCAGTTTAGTGAAAACAGAAGAGAAGGCAGTTATACTAAATACAGTCCCATGGTACAATTCTTCTCCGAGGAAAATTTTAACAAGTATTATGACCTGACCTATGACCGCTTTTTACAGTCCCGGGGGAAATTTGAGAGAGGAAAAAAAAAAAAAAGAAAGGCTTGTTAGTTGTCACGTATTCACATTTCTTAAAATCTTTTACAATCTAAAAATGAAATAATGTTGGGAATAATATTTGACTTAGGAAAGATATTTTCAACTTGTAATGTTGGGAGGAAGAAGAAAAATGAAAATACTACAAGAGAAAAGGGGTTATAAAGATGCAGCCTGGATGTTGCCTGAGCTTGTGCTTCCAGCCTTAGATGATGCATGTCTAGATTTAAGTTCTTTCACAGTATACCATAAGTCCTCACTCCACGACCACTTGGGCTCATTTAGACCACGTATAGAATTCAGGCAAACGAGAAGAGTACCGCCTTCATGCAAAAGAACCTATTCATTCACAAACGAAAAAAATTCAAATCATTTACCAACTAAACAAAGCCATGTCTTCGAAACCAAAATGGCCATGCCAGCTAAAAGATCATCTTTGATACCAAAAAGCCTAAGAGTATCAAATCTCGATGATTAAAGGGAAGTTAAAGAAGTTACAAAAACTGGATCCATACCGTCAACCACAGAGGAAGGAAGCCCAAAACAGAGGGCAGAGATGCCAGAATTATACTAGTCAAGGCAAGAGCCACATTTTGCTTGATCTGCATTAATCCAAATTTAATGATCAAGAACTGATCAGGAGAATATAGCCTATGTTTGAAATATGGAATGTAACAAGTACCAGGGAAGTTGTTTGGCGGGACTTGGCAATACAGAATGGAACCCCAGATATTGTGTCTCGCAGCAACAGAATATCTGCAACAGCAATGGCAGTAGCACTTGCACGTTGTGCAAGCACAATCCCGACTGTCGCAGCAGCAAGTGCTGGTGCATCATTGATGCCTTCACCTACCATAATCAAACCTCCCCCTGTAATAAAATCCTCAAATTTGTTCAGCTCACCATTGTAGGTCAGAAAACAAGAGATTTAGTTTTATCATAGAATATTTGCAACGGCAAATTATTCCATAAAAGATGTTGCTTGACATCATTATTTAACTAAAACCAGAGAAAGGAAAAATGGAAAAAGAAAATATTGTAATTTCAAAATAATAATGCAGATCTTTTTGCTTGCACTCTTTAAATGATGCATTCAACTAGACTAGGGGTAACAAATGTAATTTTTCAAAAGAAACAGCTGCAAGAATGCGTAAACCACTGTATGCATCATGTATGTTTCCACAACAGCACTTAGGCACTATAATATTGGGGAGTCGAGTACTTGTAACATCTCACTTTCAGGTTAGGTCATCAAGTAAAATACAAGGCAGCTAAGCTTGGATGTAAAAATGGACTGGATTAAATGTACTGAAGTAGATCAACCTATGCAAATCAACTTCTGCTGCTTCTAAAATCTAAGACAGATGCTATGATGTGATTATGGAAAAACTATCTTAGAACTCACCCATATCCCTCGAAATACCCTTCACATGATTGAGCTTCTCCTCAGGCTTCAGACTGCAGTGAACTTCAGCAATGCCAACAGCTTTTGCAACTCTCCATGCACTTGATTTATGATCACCAGTTAGCATCATAACGCGTAACCTTGCTTGATTCTGTAACTCTTCTATGACGTCTGAAACCCCTGGTCGAGGTCTATCTTCAAGGTGAATTAATGTTACCTGCATTAGGCAGTTTAATGTTTTAAACCATGAAATCATACCAGAACCAATTTCAGGCCAGTGCCCCTGTTTGGTGCTCCTGTTTTCTAGCGGCAAATAAAATCTGAGACTGTGATAGTAATCAAAGGAATGTTGTGCTAAAGACTGTTGGAGTCTAGCCGGTAGCCTCAAGGCAGCGAGGTGAGGCACAATTTTTCTTTAAAAAAAAAAAATATTAGAACCCTTAAAACTTGAAATATCAGAAACAGGAAAAAAAAAGTGGGCAACATAATAGCAATTTATTATAAGTTATTAGAGCTAAGAGAGGAGTCAAAATCAATCTAAACTCCCTGTGATTTTGCTTGTGGGAAAAAATTCAGGTTGGATTTAAGCTACAACGAAATGGATATTCAACATGAAATTGAACTCATTTCTAATTTTATTCTCACTAAAAATTATGCACTCAAGTAACTCTATGGCTTACCTTTTCATCTACAGCAAGGGCAGCATGTACTAAGTCACTTCCATATGAAGAGGCATGAACTGCTTCTTCGATCTTTCTTGACTCAAATTCAGATTTGCAACGGGAAGTGATGAACTCCACAGACCCTAGTGATGCCTTCAACAACTTAAGGCTCCCAGCTTCTGACTTCAAAAATAAAAAACTCGAGATGTCACTGCTGCTGAAGACAGATAAATCTTTTTTTGAACAAGTGTAAATAACAGAAATAGATTTTCTTCATAAACATTTAATCCATAAAAGATTTGAATTCACTACTTCCTCACTGAAATTAAGTGTGCTTTTTGAAAAGAAAGTACCTCCATGTTATTCAGAGTTGCAGTAAGACCTCTACCAGGAAAGTACTCAAAACTTTCAACAGAAACGGAAGGTAGGTCTTTGCCCATGCTATGATCCACAACTGCTCTGTGAAAAGCAAAATAATGATTATAAGTAAACAACAAATGGCTGTGACATTCAAGAGAATTTAGCATATTAGATAGTTAATAACTTCAATGGTGGATGATGAAACTATACTTAATTCAAAAGACAACCAGCTATAGACATGACATGCATCAATTAGAGACTGAAAGAAAGATCTTTGCTTCTTTTCAGATTTCATAAAGAGAACAGTGGAGTCAAGTTACAGGGCTAATACATAAATTAGCTCTTGAACTTCAATAAATTTCTCCAGTGGAACCCTTAACTATTTGAGCCACCAATTTAACCTTGAAGTATACAATAACGAAAAATTTAACACCTGAAGTATACAATAATGATCAATTTAACACCTACAGGTTATAAGCCACGTAGATGCGACATAGTTACACACGAGGATTGAGGGTGAATTTGTTAATTTTTTAACAACTTCAGGTTTCAGGAATTTGCTGAAAGTTCAGGTGTTTAATTAGTATTTGGCCTCAAATGAATAAGATGCGTGAGGCAATAGACAGATGAACTACAGTTGAGTTAAAAGCATGCTGGGAACCAAATGGTGAAACTAATTACAAACCAATGTCACAAGAATAATCCTACTTGATCACATGGAAAAGCAATTAATTAGTAGCTTACAAATTCAACAAGATTACCTTCCAATAGGGTGAGTAGTACCCTTTTCCATGGCAGCAGCTACAGCAAGAGCTTCTTTCTCACAGTCTGGAGTGCAACAAGGAGTGACATCTGTATGCTTGTTTCCTATTCTATGCCCATATATTGGTTCAATTGCTTTAAACATAAGCCCCCCAGTTGTCAAAGTTCCAGTTTTGTCAAATGCAATTGTGTGGCAGGAGGCTAGAGCATCTAAAACTTGGCCTCCTTTAAGTAATATTCCCTGAAGACAAAAATTAGAACGGTTGTTTAGCTTCAAAACATGGAAAAGAAATTTGCTGGCCACTTGATTTTTTCAAAGAACAATTTATTATTTCCAACTTTTTCAGATAAGGTAGTCCTCTGTGCTTTAGTTTTTTCATAAACTGAACAAGCAGAACCTCGTTTTATCTATATATAAGTATCCAATGGTTGATGAAGAACGAGCCTTTGTGTAGTATTATAGAGTAAACTGACATAAACTTAAAGAACATAGAAACATAACATATGAATAGGGGACTCAAACTAAGTAACCAAGCAGTTAATAGAATTAACAGTATCCTGAGAATAATACTTGTATTTTTAAACTTACAAAATGGAAAATGATTGCCATGTCCAAAATAATCAAAATCATTCTATATAATTAAGAATGTTGAAGTTCAATTGTGATTTGAGTACTTTGAGGTAAACACCTTTTTTGCGCAAGAACTAATAGCAGTTGCATATGCCAGTGGAGCTACAGCCAAGGCACATGGTGATGCTGCCACCATGAGTCCCAATGCTCTGTATATTGATCCTCTGCAGACTGCATTGTAAACCAGGCACCAGCAAAGAAAGAAAAATGTTTCATATTGAACACTGTATTGTATATGCTTTCAAGAGGTCAATCTAGACAGAAAGGATAACGCCAGAAAATATGCAAATGATAAAATAGAAAGGAACTTGGCATTTTCAAAAGTGACATTGGGACAAACCAGAAGAATTTTCCTACCCTGCAGTTCAATCTAGTTTTATATCCCTGGGTTATCATGCTTGTAGAGTTGAAATTGCCCCTAGGTAAAACAGAATGACAAAACATGGACCATGTTGCACTTTTTTCATATCAAAATCTCTTATTGCTCTGGCAATACATGCTGAGGGACTTAAAACTGCAAGATCATGTCTGTATATTTCAAACAAGGGCTTTGCAGTCTCAGAAAGACTAGTAGGCTAAATAAGCAGCTTTTCAACAAGTTATCTCCAATAATTTGAAATATTTAGAATAAAAAATTAAGCAATTGTTTATGCAGGGCAACTCGTTATTTATTCACATTACCATAAGTATGTCACATTCCCATAAGGATCATTAATAGTATACATAATGAGCAGCTAATAGACCATAAGAATTAATGAGTTTGTGGACAGCATCAATACCATAAGGAACTTCAAAAGAAGCACTAAGAATGATATTTAAGAGCGCATTTCCAAAGCTAAAAACTTATGCTCCAAGTACCTGATGTGCTAATGAATGGCCACTTGAAAAGAAATGGTCCGAGCAGAGCAACAGCAACAGACAAACCCACAACCACTTTGCTATAACGCTCACCAAACTCATCCAACCACTTTTCAAGCTTTGGTTTATTTAGTTGTGCTTCTTCAGTTAATTGTACTATCCTATTCAATGTTGATTCTTTCCACGTTTTTGTTGCCTGAAACAAATTCAGGAAAGGAAAATAAAATTCAAGCAAGCAAGCATAACAGAAAAAATAAATTTTCTTTTAAAATAAAAATGGTAGGACAAAGTGGTTAACATTTCATTCAGAACTCAACACCATTTTTATCAATTATTTTTCGAGCGAAATCAGTATGAGAAAACAAGGAACACCAACTTCCCTTCGTTACAATTATGAAGGAATTAAAAATGATAACACACCTTTACAATCATTCTTCCGTCCAAATTCCTCGCACCACCAGGTATATTGTCACCAACTTTTGCTTCTACAGGTTTGATTTCACCAGTCAAATGTTCAATAGTAATTGTAGCACTACCTTGGTAGACTTCACAATCTACAGGCACAGCCTAAACAAAATAACAGCCCCAGTTATGAAACCAGTGGTTTAGATATTTCTCATTTTTCATTTGCACTGCGAATATGTTGCAGCAGGATGTATGATGATGTAAAGAACAGAGTCACTAGAACTGATAAAATTTAGTGAACTAATCTAGTAAGTGTGGAAATGGGCATGCATTCTCAATAGCTTAATGTCCATGGAAAAGTACACACAAAGTCAGTGGTGATGCTTCTCCATCTTGAAAGAAGCATCAATAATATTGCAACTAAATTCTAATATTTCCCAAAAAAAAAAAAAAGATTACAATATGCCATCACAGACCTCACCAGTTCCAACCAAAATATATGAGCCCACTTTTACTTCATGCACTGGGACACTATTATATGACAAATCAGAGAGGTCTGGTTGTTTTTCATCATTTACATCCAGCACAAGAGCAGAATCTGGATGATTTTCCTTCAACTCCTTAACATCTACCACTGAACGGCTGGTGAAAAACTCTTCAGCTGCAAAAAGTTGTGTTAGGTATTTAATTTAGCAGAACAATAAAAATAACAATTAGTGATACATTAAAATTAAGTATTCACCAATATGAGCCAGATTAAACATCGCGAGTAGTAAGCCTCCTTCCAAGGCATTGCCCATAAATAATGATGCAAAGGCTGCAAGAGCCATCAACACGTGAATATTTACCTTCCCACCAGTAATATCAATGAGAGCATCAAAAGATGCTGAGACCTGACATGCAGAGTAGAATACGGTTTGACATATTATTAGCATAAGTTGAAATAAATCTTGCACAGTGGTTAAGCAGTGAGGAACAAGGTTCATTGAAAAACAAAAAGCAGTATCCTCTATCTGAATTGCAGTATGTAAATGATGGCAAATGAACAAAAGAAGAAGACATATATACAGATCCCATAATATCCAAAAAGCAAAAGGACTGAGGATCAGTTTGGTTCCGAAAGGACTAGGAACAAAAATGGACATAAAAATCTTCCGATTCTAACATTTTCATTCCAATTTCATATTTAACCTTACTATACACGTTTTAATGGCAAATATTAACTTCTTTTATTTCAAACGGCAATGAAGTTCTACATTTGTATTCGCATTTCTATAGCAGCTTACCAGATTTTGAAATTTGAATCCAGATTCCGATTACTTAACAGAAAAAAAAAAAAAAGAGAAAATAAATTCCACGGAAATTTGAAAAGATATAGTACTGAAAATTTTACCCCAACGAGAGGGAAAGCGATAATCATGAAGGTCTTTTGCAGAGGCTTGACTACTGGCATGGGCACCAAGTAAGGACAAGCAGCAGCTGCCACAAACAAGGCCGCAGAGCAACAACACAGGTGTAAATGCTCCCTCAGCAAGTTGGCTAGGTCCATCCACCTCACTGCTTTTGCAAACCTAATAAAACCTTTCTGAGCTCCGGTCAGCTCCGCGCCATCTCCGTGGTGATGATGATGGTGGTGGTGGTGGTGCTGACTGTCACGGTCGAAGTGGTGGTAGTGGTGATCGTCATGGTGGACGCCTTGATCGCGGTGAGGTTTAGATTCCGCGAAGCAACCAACTGTTTGTCTATGGAGATTGGAGAAATTGCAGGGAGAAGATAGGGATTTGAGATGAAAACTGGAAGAAATGAAAGTTGTGTGCAAGATAGGACTGACCGAGTTGACTCGTCGTCGCCGCCGCCGTTTAGAGCAATTCAGTAAAGGAAGGTCAGTCACACCGATTACCTGAGGGAGAGCGGTGGTTCCCATGGTGAAGTTGGAGCGTCAGCTCATTATCAGCACAGATCCCCAATATGAGCAAATTTGTGTTGGTTCTCCAATTACAGAAGAATATACAGCGCACGGAAAAATGGGGAGGAAGAGAGAGAGAGGTAATAGTATCCACACTATGTGCTCATGACCCGAGCCATCATCAGCCACTCGAGTTTCCGGCCCATCCTAACTAACTATATTGAACCGTTAAACTTTCCTATTTTTTTATATTAATTTTAATGTATTAGACACTTAAAGTTTTCAATATTATTTTTAGTTCCCCTGTTTTATTACGTGTAAACATGTTAGTTTTTCGGACCTTTAAAATCATTAATATATGTGGAGCAAATTGAAATTTTTCACTCTTAACACTCATTTTCCATTTTGATAATAAACTAAATAAATGAGTATACCAAATTGAAGTTATTGATATGAGAACTCATAATTTGTTCTCATCTTTAATATTCGTCCACTGGGAGGCATAACATATAGAGGTGAGCAATCGATAACCATTATCGATTACCGTTACCTAGAGGTGGCCATGGGCCGGGTTGGCCCGCTGGGCCCGCCTGACTCGGTTCATCAAAAACCAGCCCGGCCCGCCCCTGAACCGGAACCGTTCGGTCGGCGGTCCGGTTCAAGTTCAACGAAATTTCGAACCGTAATCGTTATAAACTGTAAACCGTTCTCGAACCACCAATTAATCACCTCCGAACCGCCGGTTCACCGACCCAGCGGTTCAACAGACCGGTTACAATTTAGCCCACCCTTAAACCGTGGGCCAGTGAGTCGTGAGCCGAATAGACTCTCCATCACTGGGACTTTTAGCTGTCGTCTTAGATGGTCATAAATTGATCAATTCATAATTAAATTTTTTAGTGCCCAAAATTGATTTCACATTTTAAGGTTGTTTCTAGAAAGGGATTGATGGCAGGTTGGTGTCGTTAGATCAATGCTGTAAATAAACTAATACACTCACAAACAATTTGGTACTCAGTTCACTAAATACTCATTTGAATTTATTCGTTTTCTAGCTTATCTAACAATCAAGGTGGCATATAGTTCAAATATTATTTAAGATTAAATCATTATCAGTGAACTTCATTTTGGCTGGAAGTTACATATATATATATATATATACTCCCAGATAAGGTAAAAATTTAAGAGAGGGTGAATTGGATTTTAAAAATTTTGACCCTACAAGTTTTTTTTTTAAATTAATTCTGAATTTATAACTATTTTAACAAACTTATTAGAATTTAAAAATCTATTTATTAAAAATTGAGTTCAGACTGGCATAACTTCGAGTCAGAGACAAGTCAAATTTAAAAACTTAAGACAAAGAACATCATTTAACTTCAATCAATTTTAGTGTTTGTTAAATTTTAAAATAAAACTAATTTTAAAATTGAATTCACCTCAGAAACATAAATTGACAAGCAAACTTAAAAGTGATAAAAAGAAATAAAGAAAAAATATTTATAGTGGTTCGGCTAAAATAAATCTACATCCACTCCTCAATTATACATACATGAGATTTCCACTATTCTAATCTGTATTCAAGATCAAAGAAAAAATCACTTACAAAAAATAAACTCTAATCTATTCTAACATGTTTCCATCTGAAATTAATGGGTTTTAGACAACTCTATCATTATACGCGTCATTCATTAAACAAATTACACTATATTTTTTTATATACATCACATTTCACATATTATACTATAATTTACAACAATTTTCACATATTCTACTTTATATCATATAACACATTACATCTATCAACAAAATAATTCAGTGTCATAATTATACAACATTTACAAAAACCTATTAAAAACATCTATACATGTGGATGAAACAAAGAGAAAGAGAGATTCTATGCTTCAGTTGACCAACTTGAGAAAATCGAGTGTGAAGTAGTACACTTAGTTTGACAGTTGCAGTCATGAACCTGAAATATAAATTATAATTTAATTGAGTTGCATACTCAACAAATATAAAATAATAGAAAATAAAATATGCAATATCAATTGGCCGAATAAAACGAATAAAAAGGGTAAAAATCGTTTAATACGGAAAACCCGTATTTTATGTTAAAAACGGTAAAACATACGTGTATTTAAAATCCCTAAATCGTGTTTCTCCTCTTCTGTCTTCCTCTTCGTTTCGTTTTCTTTCTTTCAAACGCTCACCACCAGACCAGGACGAGCACACGACCAGAGAAGGCTCCGCCGGCCATTCGTCGTCTTTGTCCTTGAGTCGACGTCAATCTGAAGACCTCCCACGGACGGCAAGTTTCTTTTTTTTCTTCTTCTTAGGGTTTCGGGTTTCAGTTTTCAAGTGAATGAGTGATACTATAAGTTTCGTTCTCTTATTTTCTTCTTTAATTTAGTTAGTGTTCTTTCAATTTATTGTTCTTATTAAAGCCTAATGCTACAGAAAATTCAACTTGAGCTGAACATTTTGCCTCATTGAGCTGCATCTTTCCCCTAACCTGAGACTGGGAAGCTGTGTTCTCCTTGAGCTGCGACTTGTTCTTGAGTTTTAGGTAAGGAATATTGATTTTTGGGTTTCGATTTGTTCTTGAATTTTATAATTAAATAGTTAAGCTGAAAATTGATGCTTAAATTTGTTCTTGAATTGAAGTTTTGTAATCGTTTTTGACCTGGAAATGGGCTGTAATTTGGTGCTTAAATAGCTTTTTCTTGAGTTTGACTGAAGATTGATGTGTAAATTTCATGCTTACATATATTGTTCTTGAATTTGATGGTTAAATAGCTGAAAAGTTAATGTAAATTGATGCTTAAATAATTTGTTATTGAGTTTGACTGGAATTGATGCTTCAATTTCATGTTTGTAATATGTTTTTGAGCTGAATATTTCATGTTTTTGAGCTGAAGTTTACAAACTGTTTTATTTATTTATGAACTAAGAGAGACGCAAAGTAGGATGAAGGAAGAGAAACTATGTCAATATATAGGCATCACAATTATGTGAATTAATATGAAATGTACCGTGATTGAATTTTCATGTAGAGACAAGTTTGTCATTTTTGTTTAAAGAAAACAACTCCTCCCAAACATTAAACAACCCTTCAATCTCCCTTTTTAAATTCTCGTCTTTTAATTTTCCTGTACATAAATCTTAAGCCTCCTTCAATTTTTAGTATTTAAACAAACAAGCCTAAGGCCAAACTCTTCGCAATTCCACAAAAATTAAATCAAAATATATTTTTTCTTTCCTCTCCAACTCTTCCTTTACTGTTGGTACAGCTGTAAAATGTGATTGAATTTCATGTAGAGACAAGTTTGTCATTTTTGTTTAAAGAAAACAACTCCTCCCAAACATTAAACAACCCTTCAATCTCCCTTTTTAAATTCGTGTCTTTTAATTGTCCTGTACATAAATCTTAAGCTTCCTTCAATTTTTGGTATTTAAACAAACAAACCTAAGGCCAGCCTCTTTGCAACCCCACAACGCTTAAATCAAAATATGTGTTTTCTTTCCTCTCCAACTCTTACTGCTGGTACACCGCTGCAAAATTTTTTGATGGTTCTTGACCCCGGCAGTGAGCTTTCTTTAGATTAATGTATTTGGAGTTGGACTTAGTTAAGTTTAGTTTAATGTATAGGTTCTTTGTTATTTTTATTAAGTTTGATGTATTTAGGACTTGGTTACGTTTATTTAGATTAATGTATTTGGAGTTGGACTTGGTTATATGATAATTTAGTTTAATGTATTCGGGTTTTGTTATTTTTTTTGGAAGAGTGACTTTGTTATTTATGTTATTTTGGAATTGGATTAATTTTATGCAATTTTTAATATATTATTGTTATTATGAGACTTTATATATTGAAACTTTGAAATAGGTATTGTATTTGAATTACCCAATTTTTATACGGAATTTTTGAAACAGAAACCGTGTGAACGTGTATACGTCTGAATCCTTTTTCTATAAGTCAACGATTATCCGTTTATTTGACCCTTTTTTCAGGTTGGAATCTGTAGTAAACTCGAACATTATATTGGCATTTTATTCCCGTACATTTTTAACTAACAAACCAAAAAGATCACACCTGGAAAGTTAAGGCAGAGTGATGGCGGCTGCCGTGACAAGCGTGGTTCCGGCGGGGCGGAGTGCCAGACGAGCCGCCGCAGAAGATGATAAGTTGGTATTCGAGACAACGGAGGGTATTGAACCAATTACAAGCTTTGACGAGATGGGTATTAAGGACGATCTGTTACGAGGAATTTATGCCTATGGATTTGAGAAACCATCAGCTATTCAACAGAGAGCTGTTATGCCTATAATCAAAGGCCGAGATGTGATAGCTCAGGCGCAATCTGGTACCGGGAAGACCTCTATGATTGCTCTTACTGTTTGCCAACTTGTCGATACCTCTAGTAGAGAGTAAGACTTTATTTTCACTTTTTTTTTTTTAAATTTATTGAAACCCTAACTTTGCAATTTAGCCTTAAACGTGTTTATGCATTATTGCACACAATGTGACATTGTATCGTATGTTTTGTGTTATAATTATTTCTGTGATTTTTTATGGTTGGATATGGAGTCAATTACCTGGTTTTAAATTTACAGGGTGCAGGTTTTGATATTGTCACCGACGAGGGAACTTGCAGCTCAGACTGAAAAAGTGATATTGGCAATTGGGGATCACATTAATATTCAAGCACATTCCTGCATTGGGGGAAAAAGCGTCGGTGAGGATATAAGGAAGCTAGAATATGGAGTTCAGGTTGTTTCTGGAACTCCCGGAAGAGTCTGTGATATGATAAAGAGGAGGACATTACGAACTAGAGCCATCCAATTATTGGTTCTTGTGAGTTGATATTTTAATCCTAGCAATTATATGCCTCTGGTTTTCTGTATTGTATACTATTATGATGGGTTAAACATGTGTATCCTCCCACTGTGTAAGTTTTCATTTTACACCTTGCAGGATGAATCTGATGAGATGCTGAGCAGAGGGTTCAAGGATCAGATTTATGATGTGTATAGATATCTTCCTCCAGAGCTTCAGGTTCTTTATTTTTCATATTGGAATTTGTACGTTCCTGTTTATCTACTATACATGTAAAATTGCTCAAGATATTAGATTTAACTATTATGTTCGATTTAACATGGAATGTTATTATATATATATATTTAAATTAGAAAGGGAAAAAATGACATGTTATTGGATTTCGTATTTAGGCCTCGCAAGCTAATTTCTATGCATGCCTTGTAATATTTTTCCTGAATTTGTATGTTTTATGCAGGTTGTCTTGATTTCTGCCACCCTTCCTAATGAAATTTTGGAGATGACAAGCAAGTTTATGACAGACCCTGTAAAGATTCTTGTGAAACGTGATGAATTGACTTTGGAGGTAAGTAATGGTTAAGGCCGATGCATGAGCTTTCTGATAAATGCAAATCTAGTATTTTAAGGAAGCTTCTCTTATTCTTTTTTTTTTTCCGTCATTATGGCAGGGCATCAAACAGTTTTTTGTAGCAGTAGAAAGGGAAGAGTGGAAATTTGATACTTTGTGTGACCTCTATGATACTCTTACCATAACTCAAGCTGTTATTTTCTGCAATACAAAGCGGAAGGTAATCCTGCTGTACTGGTCTAATTTTTTCTACTATCTGACAGGATTGTTTTGACTAGTGTAAGTGAACATTTTCATAGTTTATTGAAGTTATGTCTATAGCTTTTGCTGATGAAGTTAGAAAATTTTAATATTTTCTTAATTTTAATTATGTACAACTTTTTTTCAGTTGTCTGAAATGGCACTGATTATTGGTCAGCTCCTTTTCACGTATTTGCTTCTGATTGCTTGTTAGAAGGTGCAGTACAGGCTAGCCTAAAATGTATCTAACATGCATATGCTATGTTTACACATATTGTTTGACCGAAACTGTTGCTTATATCTTATTAGCACGCTTTTGATACTAAAATTGACTATTGCATTCTTGTGTATTCTGCCTTTGTTCAAAGCCCCTTTTCTCTTTTTTTTTTTTTAGTAAGGCTAGGCTAGTATGGAAACTGTAACTTGGGAGCTTGAAACCTACTTTCATGACCAATTAATAGAAATCCTAGCTCCTAAGGAACTCAGACCTTTTTGTGGGCTTCAATTCTAGTTAGAGGTGGCCATGGGCCGGGCCAAATGGTTCAAGGGGGGTGGAACCGGAACCGGCCCGGCGAACCGCCAGGCCGGTTAACCGGCGGAACCGGCGGTTTGGGGAGGTGAAACCGGCGATTCAAGTCCGGTTCACAGTTCCCCATGGTTCCGGTTCCAAAATTCCTTGAACCTGAACCGGCCCGTCTTCCGGCCGGTTCAGGTTACGGTTCCGGCGGTTAGGGTTTTTCGACGGGCCGGACCGGTTCAGCAACGGGCCGGTTCAGGCAGGCCTGCCGGGCCGAACCGGCCCATGGCCGCGTCTAATTCTAGTAACCTCCTATAGATTTATTTTCCAATATTTGTAGAGAGAGGGTTTGCCTTCAATTGATATTAGACTGAAGAAAATTTCTAGTTGTGCTTATGAAATTAGAGATGCATAACTTTGGGCAGGTGGATTGGCTGACTGAGAAAATGCGGAGCAACAATTTTACAGTGTCTGCAATGCATGGAGACATGCCTCAGAAGGAGAGAGATGCAATCATGGGAGAGTTTCGATCTGGTACAACCCGCGTACTTATCACTACTGATGTTTGGGCGCGAGGGCTTGATGTTCAACAGGTGAGTTGGTCGAATGCAGTTGCCTTGTAGATGTCTCTTTGTTTCATGAAATTAATTCTTAATTATAATTTACACAAACTCTGTTCTGGAGAAAGTGGAAAATTTAAGAAAGGGGTTGCTGCTTTGGCACAGGCTTTTTAACATTATTATGCTACTCAAGTTGTTAATCTGATGGTCAAACATTCACTTGGATTTGAAACTTTTATGTATGGCAGTGCGATTATTTGTCACTGTAGTCGAAGAAATAATTGTAGCCATTTTCTTTGTCGGCTTGACACTGATCTGTTGATTTTTGGAGGCAAGCCATATTTTTCAGGAAAAAAGTCTATTACAATTATCAGAAGCGGAAATAAAATTTATATTCTTTTCCCCTGTTTTTTCCCCTTCATTCTTATGTTATCTTACGTTAATGTTCTTAATTCTTGTAAATTTTGTATAACTTGTAAATGCTTCTTGAATGTTATGTTTGCTGGAAGAATATTGTCTCTCTCTCTCTCTTTGCTTTCAGTTAGTTCTGCCTTGTTGGCAATGAACCCCATTTGAGTTTTCTCTTTTATAATTATACTTTGAAGCATCACACTTATCTTCAGTCTTTCTAACAATAGTGGCTTGTTTTCTTCAGGTTTCTTTGGTAATTAATTACGATCTACCAAACAATCGTGAACTGTACATTCATCGGATTGGTCGTTCGGGTCGATTTGGGCGCAAGGTATGATTTCAGCTATAGAACATGTATTATGTCCAAAATGGCCTTTTTTATGGTTTCAAGATGTTCTCTCAGTTTTTCATTTAAGATAAACTCTACGTAGTCATCCTCCAATTATGCTCTGATAGTCTGATAGTTGTGCTGTACCAGTTGCTTTGGTTGTTAATTGAAAGTTATTTCGATGGTTTTCAGGGTGTAGCGATAAATTTCGTCAAAAGTGATGATATCAAGATTTTAAGAGATATAGAGCAATATTATAGTACCCAGATTGATGAAATGCCAATGAATGTTGCTGATCTTATCTGAGAAGCCTTTATCCTGAGACCATGGTGTTTGAGAATTGTGCGATTGAAATTGTGGAGTGTATACTAATGAGTTTTTGTATAATTGAGGATGGAGAAACGATGTTTATTGGTGGTTTTGCTTAACCGTAGAATAGTTTTTAACATGTCATTTGGTTTTTTTGCACAGATTTATTTGTATGACTGGAATTGTCATATTTATTCCAGGTTTTCTTCCACATTTCGGGGTTTGAAATTAGAATAAATTTTGGTTTTTATTCACCTAAGCTAGCATGAATTCCACTTCAAATTTCTATGAAAGTTCAATTTTCTCCTAAACCAAATGATGCCTAAGATTTGAAAGCATGTTTTGTAACTATTTTTAATGGTTGTTTGTGAAACAAAAATCCTAATTATACGTTTTTGTTCCTTGGGTCATATTTTAATTAATAGTTTTTCATATTGATTTTGTTTATAATATATTTATAAACTATTTATAATTCGAAATTATTTTTTTTTAAAAATTACTTTTTATAATATAATAAAATTTAGTGAGCTACTTATGTCAAAACTTAATATAATTCATACTTCAAAGTGCAACTTTTTTTTTTCCTTTTCTTTCCATTTTTACCAATCCAAACTGAGATGAATAAAAGTTGGTTTTATTTTTGGAAATGGAGGTACTAAGTAGCATAAAGAGCAAAGACAATATTAAGTGAAAGTGTCAACCATAAATTTATATTCAAAGAAGAAATATTGAAGATTCAGAATGTAAAGCCATCAAAAGCACAGCATCAGCTTCCATTTTATAGCTACATTTGTCTGCAACTATGCAATTATTGGAGGCACTCAACAAATATACTTGAAGAAACAAACATCAGTCTTCAATCCATGTGCAAGAGAAAAGAAATAATCCTTTAAACTATTAGCAGAGTGCATGCTCATTCTTTCTTTCCTATTCCATGAGACATATTGTAAATCCCTCGGCCCTGAAAATGCAGGGTACCAATGTTATAATGAAGACGCAAAATGCTTATTTCTTTAGAAAGGTAGAGACTGAAAATCAATGGGAGTTATGCAAATAGACTCACAATAAGGTACATTGAACTGGCTGCCAAAGCTAACGGAATTGCAACAGATGTTATCTTGTCAAAAGGACCCTTCAAATATGTGTATTTGTGGATGCTCTGGAAGTATTTTTGCTTCTCAAGGAGAAGCTCCCGGGGTCGAAAAGGTTGTTCAGACATCCTGCATTGAAGTTAAAAGTAAAACAAAGGTTATCCTAACTGACCACACTTCTGCCACGTCCTGTAACTGAATGAAATACATCATTCATAAGAGAATAAGAACCATATTTAACAATAAATATACTTGTTCATGATTCTACACCCTCTACTCATCTGATATATTCATATATTTCACCTTGAAATGCAGTCTCCACACCCAATTAATACATGATGAACAGCTTAAAATCAGATTCATTTCACAGCACTGCAACACGCAGAAGATGAAAAGTGAAACAACCAGTGACACTATATTTTGCCTGCAATTACATCTCATACATTTAGTCTCCATGCCCAATAACAAAAGCAACAACAAGGCCTTAAACCCAGAAACTATGAACTACATGATATTGAAGCTGCTGCTTAGAGGTTAGAGACTTGAAGAATCTTCAATGCTGATCGGATTTGCTTCTTTAATTGCCACAACAAAAATGGAAAGATTTTCAAAAAACTAATCTCCAATGCTTATGTCATTTAGAATGTCAAGCTGAAGTGTCAAAAAAGGAAATAAACATGTTACTGCCAGACCTGATTCTAGAGAGTCTTTTAGACAATATCTAGATTTATTGCTCTTAAGTGATTTGTTGCATTGAGTCGTGGACCCAGAAAAGGACAAAATAAAGATGATGGAAGGGGGCCAAAAATTAGCACATCACAGAAATATTTGTTAAAATTCAACATATGTAAATAGATATTCACCCATATGACCATTCACCCTCTTTTATATGACATGTCAACCACAATTCATATTAACACTGGATGTGCTCTTATAAGAAAAATGAGAAACAAATTGTGGGATAAAGATGGTAGCAAGACATTACAGGTGATAGAGGACGAGAATAGACCACTAAAAATCACATAAAAAATTCTCTCTAATCATACCAAATCAAAAAACAGCATTATAATTTACAAGAATCAATATATCACCAAAGCTTCACAGATATCATATCAATGTTTGTTACACAATTCAGATAGAAAACGGATCATCTAACCAACAAGCTCAAAAGTCAAAACTGTAGCACAATTCAAACTTTTTTCAATGAAAATTTAACTGTGACAGAAACATATTAAGGGAAATAAATGAATTAGCAAGCTTTAAAAAAAAAAAAAAAAGATTAAGTACTTAACAGCCCATTTCTTGTCACCGCAAAAGCTGCATTAATTCTTGATTTGAAGAGACTTCCTCTTAATATCAGTGTACTCTCACTAAATACCATAGGTCTACAATTTCCTACTTACAATAACTTAACTCACATGAATATAAACCCTATAGTCCTATAAGTTCATGTCATAGACAGATACACAATTTAATCCTTTTTTTCTGTAAATACTAACTACATATTATGGATCACTAAGCATAAATGGGTTACTGCTAAAATAGTAGCAGCTTATGAATTAGAAGCCAAAAAAAAAAAAAAAGGATTCAAGTTTAATCAACTATAGTTGTCTATCTCAATCTCTGTTAGTTAAATACGGTACGTGTTTTAAACGGAGTTTGAAACGTTCGTGTTTTATTCGGTATTCAAGTTCAAAAATATGGTCAAATATTCGACGAAAAATTTTTGACTTATAAAATATGGATACGGAGGTGTACACGTTCAATACGGTTTAGCTTTCAAAAAATTCGGCATATTTATATCCATTTCTATGAATACCTGTAAGTTTAAATATACAATTTTAAAAAACAATATATACAATGTCATTAAACTAAGCAAGAAATATTCAAAACATAACTAACATATACAATAAAAAAAAAATTGAATTGGATTTTATTGCATTGGAATTTATTAGTCAATTTCACTCCATACTCCCAAAATGGATCTCTCTTCCTCACCATTATTGCTAGAATCCACTAATCACCTAAAATAATTATCAATAATACACAAACACAATTAATCTATAATCATACGAAACATAAACAATGAAAAAAAAATAGAATTCATAGCAAGTGAGTGGTGAACCACAGAAAGCAAACTTCATATTGCAAGTTGACCTTTATGTCAGCTAGGGGCCAAAAAAAACCATTTAAATCAACTCCCTCCCCCAATGGTACCCGAAGGCATCTAGGAATAAGCAGACATTCACATCTCACACTGCTATAAACGAAATTACAAGCAACTATCAAGTCACTTATGCTTATCTTTTGCTGTTCACTTGCTTATTCAAAATGCTAGTTCCTTTGATTGATTTATTCAAGATTTAAAAGATCTAAAATGCTGAACTAAATATCATACCCATTGATGATTAGCATCATCCTTCATACATATAATTCAGAAATCCCACAAGGTATACCGCTAAAAGATATCTCACAAAAGAAAGGATATTCTTTTTTTATTCCAAAACTCTAACAACAAGAATCAAAGAAAACCTAACGAAAGTAAATTCCCACCATATCAAGCACCTACCAGAAAAGCAATAATAGACAGAGCGATCGAAGAATCACAAAGAAAAGAAAAAAAAAAGACTGAGGAAAGAGTTACCTGTGGATACTGGATATCAGTTAGGGGCCTTCTGCTACTCCTTCTTCAGTTTCTTGGGCCTCTTGTTTCTAGCTGGTGGCAGGACGGTGACCGGAGGCGGTGGAGTGGTGGCGGAGATGAGGGAAATCGCAATTCGCAAGGAAAGGGATCGCAAGAGGAAACGACTGCGTTGTTTTATTTTCTGGTCTGATTTAGCGCGAGGAAGAGAAATCAATTTAATCCTAAATAATTGGGCCCGGATTTTTGACCCGTTTTATTCAATAATACGCATATTTCCCGTTTTAAGCTGGTACCTGCCGTCTGCCGTATTCGAAGGGAGAAAGAAAATGTATAGCATGTTTTAAGAAATAATGTGTAATAAATATTATATTATATCACAAATTCACTAAATAGTATGTTTATTTTTTTCATCCAAAAATATCCTTCTTATTTTAAAAATAATTAAAACTAAATTTTAATTAAATCGGTGCTACAATTGGAGAAGAAAGCTGGAGTTTCGGCTCCGCCGCTGCCGCCATATGCATTAGAGGTCTGAGGGTACCGGTCGGAATCCCACATGCCAGTGAGTCGTCCGACACTGTTAGAATAATGGAAGTCGACCAAAACAAAGGCTAAAACATTGAAACACTGGTGCCATGGAAAACCTAATTTCTTTACTTTTCATCGAGTAACTTCATGAATCAAATGGTTTTCGGCTAGAATACGATCAAAGAACTTGTTACTGACATGATTCTAATTGGTTTTCATTGAAATACGGTGTGCACAAGGAATGTTTATGAATGTGCGGCGGTTATATGAGATTGACAATCGGAAAGAAAAAGGAAGAAAATGAACTTTGGTTAAAATTACATTTCAGTCTCTGAAGTTACTCACTATTTTCAATTTGGTCCGTTTATAGATTAAAATGTAAAAAATATTTTGTTTAAGTGTTTAAATGTAAATAAAGTTTATATACTGATAGGTATTCAAATAAAAATTAATTTTTGTACTCATTTATACTGTGAAATCAGTAAATAAACAAATATTAAATTATATACTGATAAGTATAAAATACCAAATGTTTATATACAGATAAGTATATAAATATTAAATTTATATACTGTGTTTGAAAAATATAGTTTATATACTACTAATAAGTATACAAATAATTTTATATATTGCTATGTATATAATTATAAAATTTATATAATATTATTTGTAAAAAATAAAATTTATATATTAATAAAGTTATAAATATCAATATATAAATATTAGTGTTATATACTGATAACTATATAAAATATCAAATTTGTATATTAATCACTGTCGAAATATCAATTTTATATACTAATAAATATATAAAATATCAAATATCAATATATTGATAAGTATATAAATATTAAGATATCAAATATCAAAATATCAATATATTGATAAGTATATAAATATTAAGAGAGTTTTATATTTTAATCTTAAAAGGACCTTAATGTAAAAATTAAGAAAATTTAGGGATTAAAGTTACATGTAACTTCATCTTCTTCTTATTCTCTTCTTGCATTCATGTTTAGTGCTGCCGCCACCATTTTAATAGAGAGAAGAATTCAGCTGGCCGCGGCAACAATAATTTTACTAGAATCTGACTTATTAACGTTTCTTCTTTCTTATCTAATTAATCATTGTCACTTTTGTCAGTGTTGAGATTTCCTTCTCTGGAATTTGCTTCCTCTATATTAGCCGACTTTGCTACCTGAAATATTTCTTTCTCGACGGTGAAAATTTATGGAGGGTAATCCAATCAACTATTGGACAAGGTTCCTGAAATTGGAATGTTTCGTGACAGATTTTTTTTTCTAACTTGTTTGATTTTATGAGAGTCTTGACTTAGTTTGAGAGGCGAAGGGCGCAAGCCTTGGAGTTGCATTTGCAACATCTTTCTTTTTTCATTTTTAATTTTTTTAATTTTAAAATAAAAATAAATAAAAAATAACATAGTATAATAGTTATTTTTCTAAAAAATCTGCTACTATATTGAATTTAGCAAATATCATGCTATTTCCTTCATCCAAAACTTGAAAAATTGCTATTTACTAATATTTTTCTATTCAAAATAAGTTATTCCCTTATATTTCTCTGTTTTAAATAATTTCAACCAAATAAAAAATTCTCAAACTATTAAAAAAATTATTAATTAATTTTTCTCATTAATGTCTGAAATATTATAAAATGATATGTTCTATTATTACATAAAATTATTTTAATCAATATTAATATTTTTTTCAAATTCAAATTAATTGTCATTAAGTACTTTTTTAAAAAATTATATTATGTACAAAAATATTTAATTAATAATTATATTTTTACTTCAAATATAAAATAAATGTACAAAAAATTATATATTATGAAATACTATTTTAATTTATATCAATAATTTCTATTTAATCTCATATTTTCTTCTATTTCAGAATACTAGTATATCTGTTTATATACAAATTAATATCTCTTAATTTTCTTAAAAAAAATTATATGATGTATAAAACTAATATTTAATTAATGTAAATAATTTATTTTAGATTATTAAATTAAAATTTTTAAAATTTACTAATTATTTATATTTCAAGTATATTAATATTTTTTGTATTTACTGAACTAAAAATGATTTATAGTTGAGTTTAATAAAAAAATTAGCAGTGATAAATTATAAAATTATTAATATTAAAATCATTTTTTAAAATTAAAATTATTATACGTTATTTTTATATTTATTATTTCTCAAATATAAGTATTAACTAATTTAATTAAAAAATTTAAAAGTATTAATAGTTTAAATAGAGAATTGTTGATTTTATATTTATTATTTCTCAAATATAAGTATTAACTAATTTAATTAAAAAATTTAAAAGTATATTAGTTTAAATAGAGAATTATTGTGGAAATTTGAGTTTTGGGCTAATCTATTATTAAATCTCTTAGTTTTTAAAAAATTATTCTATAAAATCTTTTAGGTTTTTAAAAAATAACTCTACAGTTTGAAATGCTCTTTTTCTAAATAGAGAATCCATCATACTAATTACTTTTTTATTATAAAAAATACTAATCTAATTTATTCGACCAATCACTATTAATCATGAGAAAAATGACAAAAATATATTTTATTTAAATAAAACAAAAGAAGGTCAAAGTCAAACATGTTATATTATAATCCACAAAATCAGACCGATAGTATTCTGTTTTTCCTTTTCTTCCAATCCATGCATCAGAAATTGAAAAAATAAAATAAAATAAAAAATGAAGAAACCTGACATGCGTGATGATGAAAATTCCGAAGCAATAATTCAATTTTGATGGATTTAGACTATTAATAAACAACTCTTTATGATTATACAATGGTAATTTTGCACTTATTTTTTTTTTTCCTAATTTACATTATTTAGTTAATAAAAGGATAATCTATATTTTAATAGCATTACTGATTTGATAATTTAGCCTACCCAAAGCAGCCTTTGGCGCTACATGCACTAAGTTGAATACTGTAGCAAAAAGGGTCATAATCATGGACGGATATAAACACCTTCAAAGGTGTAAGGGAGCATCCACAGCTATTTTTCTCATCACACCATTAACAAGTGAAGAACAAAAGAAATGGAAGGGAGAAGAGTTATTGGTTGGGCAGCGAGAGATTCGTCTGGATATCTTTCACCTTATTCTTTCACTCTTAGGTCAGTCTAATAATAATCAAAGTTAATAATTTTCAGTTCTCTCTCTCTTTTTTCTATTAATTTTTGTCATGAACAGGCAAACAGGACCAGAAGACGTAGTATTAAAGGTTTTGTACTCTGGAGTAGACCATACTGATCTTCATCTAGTAAGGGGAGAGCTTTACCCAACAACCTACCCTTTAGTCCCAGGGTATATATATAACGTAATAATTGTTATTTCTAGGTTTATATTTGTTTGTTCAATTTTTATTTTTGGTTTGGTTATTTGAAGGCATGAAGTGGTGGGAGAAGTTGTAGAAGTAGGAGCACAAGTAAAGAAATTTAAGGTGGGAGATATTGTAGGAGTTGGGTGCTTAATTTGGTCTTGTGGAGAATGTTTGGCTTGTAACTCCAAGATGGAGCAGTACTGTAATGAAAAGATTCTAACTTACAACGCTATAGACAAAGATGGAAGCATCACTCAGGGTGGCTATTCTTCTGCTATGGTTGTCAATCACAGGCAAGTCAAACAAGTTCATCTGTTCTTCACAATTTCCTTCATACTAAATGAGAAGTCGTGGTTTTCAAACATATTCATAAAATTTTGATTCTATACTAAAATGTTTGAAGTTCTCACCAAACTAAATTTGAGGGAAACAATGCAGGTTTGTGGTTAGAATACCAGACAAACTAGCACCAGAACAGGCAGCCCCACTATTATGTGCTGGAGTGACAGCTTACAGTCCCTTGAAAGAGTTCATAGGGTGTAATAAGGTCTTGAAAGCAGGAATTCTGGGACTAGGTGGAGTTGGTCATTTAGGTGTGCTCATAGCTAAAGCAATGGGACATCATGTGACTGTGATAAGTTCTTCAGAGAAAAAGAAAGAAGAGGCTTTAGAGTACTTAGGTGCTGATGCTTTTCTGGTGAGCTCCAATGCGGATGAAATGGAAAAGGCTGCACATACCCTTGACTATATTCTTGATACTGTACCTGCTGTGCACCCATTGGACTCCTATTTTTCACTTCTCAAAGTTGACGGGAAGCTTATTATAGTAGGAGCTGCTCCAAAACCACTGCAATTTAGTGCCAGTAACTTAATTACAGGTAAACTATTTTCCTTTCTATCTGTTTTCATTACCTCAATGCAGCTTACTCAGCTTTCATCATATTTGTGTCATTTAGGGAAGAAGAATGTATCAGGAAGTTTTGTTGGAAGCACAGAAGATCTGCAGGAAATTCTGGAATTCTGGGTGGAGAAAGGTTTATCATCAATGATAGAGGTAGTGAAGATGGATTACGTTAACAAGGCTTTTGAAAGAATGGAAAGGAATGATGTGAGATATAGGTTTGTGCTGGATGTGGCTGGAAGCAATCTTGAATGAGGCAGATATTACCAAAAACAATAACTCAGAATAAAACTGCATACCAACAGTCAAACGCATTCTTCTTCTTTCAGATGAAAGAATAGTTTTAAGTAAATTATCAAATACTATCAACTATCAAACAGTGATTTCACATGTAATGATGCAAACACCAAGCCGGTGTAAAACTATGTAAGAATGCATATAATACATCTTTCAAATGTGTAGCGCATTTTACATCAGAGTTGAGTACGTAGTTCATCGTTCGATGAACATTTGAATCACCTAAATAAAGTTAAGCCTTACAAGTTAAGGAAAACAAGAAAAATGTCAAACAAAGATCCCCTCATAACTGCACATCTCTCATTTAAATATTGCTAAAAAAAATTCCTGAAAATTTGAAAAGAATAATCAATGCTATTGTTACAACAACAATCAGATGCTTACCTCCCTTTAGCATTAAATAAGTAGACGACAAGGCAGATAATCTGCCACAGCTTCTTTCACCCACTGATAATGGGAGGAATAACAGTAAAGGAAGAGCTCTTGAGCAAAATGCTCACTCATCTTTTCCTTTGCCTTTGCCTTCAGAACCTTTAGATCCATCATATGCTGAAAGGAAGAAAGTACTTTGATTCTTCTGCAGAAATCTGCAAGGCATCAAAAATATTGTTAGTCATATACAAGATTGAAATAAAATAGTACGACCTCAGATATGACAAAAATTGAAATAAATTCTGGCACATTTCTTTATCTTCCGATGTTTCTTTCTTATAAGTAATGCATTACTAGCAGACGGGAATTTAGTTGATCATAACAATTTAGGGTAAACTACAGAGTGAATGGGCTCCATAGAACAGAAAAGCAGAAACTTTTTTGTCTACGGACATTTTTGAGAGATTTGGTGCAGGGGGGAGGATGAATAAACAGAATCTCTAGATAATTACTAAGGTCAAAACATGACCAGTCTAAATTATTCCATTGAACATATAACAATTAACAGATTAATTACCTCAGCTTTTGAAAATCAAAAATCACTTCCAGCTCATAGCACATGTGTATTTCATGAGCTTGAGGGGACAGATTTAAGGTGTAAGCCATGTAAAACATTAAATGAGCTTTTATCTAAAAAAATGCTAAAGAAACATTAAAGGAATCAGATTTTACTTGAGAAAGTCGAGTAATTTCTGCTGTATACGTGTTAAGGTCTCCTCTTCGATATTCACATATGCCAATAGCTCGGGTAACTTAACTGCATAGGAAATAGATAAATGAACGTAGGAAAATAATATGCAATTTGGCATGAATGTGGCAATAATTTTTCCAAATTCATTATTTAAGAAAATGCCCACTGTCCAACTTTAATACCATCTAAAGGCATCATTCATAGTCAAGGTCTCACATATCAGTGAATTGTTACAAACAAATTGTTAGTTCATAGTGTTAATCTGCTATACTATAATAGCATGTCAAGCAACAGAAAATATTGGTTGAAGCTGTGCTGAAGAACGTTAGCACCTTGTTAAGGAAAACTACCTCTGAACAATGTACAGATTATGCAATCACATGAACAAAAAAATGGAAAACTGCCAGGCACAACAGGAATTAGTGAGACCATTCCTGTGATAATATGATTTTATTGGAAATGAAAATACAAATGGACATCAACCATCATAGGAAACTAATATGTTTTACAAACAAACCCAGTCAAAAGAATTCTTAAAAGTTGGCCAAACTTCTTCAAAAAAAAAGATCAGAAAGTAAAAGCACCAAAGTTATGAGCATACCAAATAGACGCAGCAAATGTTCAGCACCATATATAGTGGATGGAGAGGTGTCATTTTCCACCGCACCAATATATTGTTGCCGCTCTTTCTTGTAAAGGAGCAACACTGGCAATGCCTTGTCAAAGTAACAACGTATCCCTTTTAGTATTTCTCCAATTGAATCGGTCATCCTGGGTCAAGAAAAGCAAAGTCCACACAACAATTATCAGTGTAAACTAAGCCATATCCAACCCATGTCTTAAACAAGCATAAGAAATAGTTCCTCCAAGCAAAACAATTGAGAAAGGACCAGCTGAAAACAAGTAAAATTGCAACTGGCAATATACATTAGCAAACCGAGAGAATATCTGGCAAGCCTTTTCTGCAGCTTTTTTTTTTTTTTTACAGTAAGCCTTTTAAACACTTTTAAGTGCAAAAAAACACATGTTTATACACCTATACTCATGATGTGGAAAACTATATGAACATATAAGAATTAAGAAGTTCCTTTGAGCTTATTATAATCTAAAGCAACTATTGCATTTTGAAATGTTCCACAATTTGAAAACCAACTTAAATTGAAAATATTAACTTTCCTTCTCCTAAATATGATTCTACCCAGATATGCCCTGTGAGTAGCTAAATGATCTTTAATATACGCATCATGTAAACTTAATAAGCACCTATAAAATTCTAGATCAAGCTCAAGGTCCTCTGAGAAACTAGGTAGGGATCCCCATGAGGCAACCATATGGAGCCCATTTCCATCCTATGTAAATTCCTGCCCTGTTCAAGGCCAATCCCCAAAATCCTTGTCATTCCTAAGTGACAGTTTGGGAGTTCTAGGAATATTGGAAAAAAAATCATAGTTTTAAAATAATAGACAGGGAAAGAACAGAAACAGAGGCTAAAGGCTAAAGCAATTAATTTATATTCAGATTTTGAGAGGATACGATAAGATTTCATGTATTAAGGGTTCATATAAAAAACATCTATCTACTTTCCTATTTTCTCCATCCTTCATCCAAACAAAGTAAATTTATATAATGCTACCAAACAGAATACAAATAAATTTATTTAAATAGATGTAAAAGATTTGACAAATATTGAGCAGCCTCAAGGGCATCATCATTTTTAGTTAGGTCATTGAAGACCATGTTCATGGCACATTGCATCTCATTCTGTAGAGTCCCCAAACTTGGACTAGCAGTTTGATGGTTTGGTCCTTGTCGTTTACCTTCTCCATAAGTCATATGTGATAGCCCAACCATTGAGACCATCAAGAAACTTTATCAGGATCAAGAATCAGTCAAAATAGAAGCAATAGAAGATAAGAGATGAGAAACCTAAGATAACATGGGGAACAGTGAAAAAGGAACTAGCATCATATCTTTCTTTATAAAGAGCCCTTTAACAACAAATCCATTGAGTTTGAATTGACCCCTCCTACTTAGAGTTTATGCTTAATTGTGCCGAGTATGACACGTGATGTTTAATAATTTCTCAATGGTTTTCTAATAATAGTAGTCAACGAATGAGAACCATTCAGGATTCTAACCTTCCTGTTGTCACTACCGCAGTGCCGCCAATTTTCTTTAGCCAATGTTTTGGTCAAAATATGTTTATGATATTTTCTTGTTACTGATTTTTGTTCATTTTCGTTATTGAATGATTTTCTTTTGATATGAGAAAATTTATCGATACTATATCAAAGCAGTCACTCTTATTTTGAATTTATGCAGTCACTTAATTTGTAATGAGGGGAGTTAAAAAGATAAGACGATCAAGGATGGAACACATAAGGATACAGGCACAAATGAAATTTCTAAACAACAGTTGAATAAGCTGAGGAGGATAAAGCTAGCAAATGAATTGAAATACTGTATTAGAGGTGACTCGTGCAATTTCAACAGGATCTGAGATAAAACTTACATGCCATCCTTTTTTGACCTGTATTCTAGATACTTTGTCAGTATTTCATCCACATTTGGTGATCGTGGAAGTTTAACAAGCTGCAGCAGAAAGAACTCCAATTAATAGAGTAAATCATCACTAGGAAGGTATATTCAGCAAACAGATAAATAATTGTAAAACATAATTATGGCAAGTAACACATGTTATCCTCAAAGTGGTAAGACTATAGATTTGTATTGATCAAATTCCAAACAGGGGTTGGGGAGGGGCAACTAACTTAATAAAAATACATGCATAATAATGTGTTGGAGAAGATCTATGGAATACAATCATATCATGATCCTGGGGGGCAACAAAAATTAATTGAAACATGAATGAATAAATTAATAAAGGGAGGTTGTCGTTCAACCTTGCTTGCAGATTAGGATCACCAGAAGAAAAAAAATCAAAATATTCAAATGAAACACAAGAAAAAATTTCTTTCTAAATTTACTGAAAAAATCTTGAAGTTTAAAGGATCTGACTGCAGTTCTATCCTATGCGTAACTTATCACAACCTGTTCTTTCCTTCAGGAGCGGCACTAGCTACTTTAGATTTATGTGAGTTCTGCAGGATGGAATAAGCAGAACTCTGTGAAATCCTAATCGCTTAAAAAACCCTGAATTTCATTGGAAAATTTCAAATATTGGCTATAACATCCTTACCATTTTCAGTTTCTAATACTCACCCTGAGACAAATAGATCAAAACTAGGGAAAAAAACAGCCATTCTTGCTTTTTCATTCACATGTTACTCATTCCAAGTTTCCAAATAACAGAAAGGCAATGAATATAATCGTCAAGTGTGGTAACTGGGAACAGAACAAGAAATAAGTTATTGTTAAAATCACGATTTTATGAGTAAAATTGCACGAGTTTACGTTCCCACTCAAGAAATCGTGTCAACTCAGTTACAAACTTGAAATCCAGTGGCAAGCTCAGTCTAATTTAACTGAGTTTTTGACTCACAGAAACGATAGCGTTTAGGTGTGGAACACTGAGGTTAGACCTAGGGCACTGAAATATTGGTTGTGCACTGTATTTTACTGCATTTGCTGAGATTTTTGTTGCGGAAATGCACTTAATTAGCAAAATTAAGACTGAAATTAATTTGTAAAGTTTGATTTCATGCACGAACATGTTATTGGCTCAAATTTGGACTAAAACACAATGTTTAATAGCTGAATTAAGTGACTGAAATGAGCATAACTTTGTTAGAATTGCAATGTGAATATTGGAATACATTGTTTGTTTCTTATAATTATTAATGGAAAATTAATTATCATTATTTAGGTTGTGGGTAAAATCTTACAATTTTACGACCCTAGTTTACGATTTGATTTTGCAGGTGCTCCACGGATCTGATGTGAACTCTTGATTTTAACAACCTTCGATGAGATGAAGAGTTAAGAATTACAGATGTGTCTCCTAATTGACAATAGTATGAAAGAAAAAGAAAATCATATCACTAAGACAGAAATTCCATGAAGTTAATTCTATCAGATAAGTATTTTAATAGGGACATAAAATAACTCTAGTAGAAAGGCAAAGGAAGAGTGGTTGAATCTATGGGAAGGGTAATGTCCAAAACCTCATTCAGAATTTTTAACTCTACTAGTAAGCTAATTGTATATGAAAGAGTGTTCTCTTTTGAGGCTGCGAAAGTAAATCTTACTGGCGACAAAGAGTGTAGATGCATACCTTATCCTGTTGGATAACAAATTCCCAATCATCAACAAGTTGCTTCTTTAGCGTCGATGGAATTTGGATCTTAACAAGCTTTTCAGCAGACAAATTATCCTTCTAGCAATTTAAGATCACAACACAAAATGATCTTCATAAGATTCAGAAGCACAAGGAAAAAATGTGGAATCTCCACATTAAGGTGAGTATAAGCCATAAGGCATGGATGGTTGCAATGGTAAGCCATTCGGCTCTTTTTCTCCATTGCATCCTACAAATAGCTCAAAACAGAAAATGTAGTTCATATGCTGAAGCATTGAAAGGAAAGGATGAAGTTTAATGGAGAAAACACACCTCAATGCCAGAGTCACTTTTACGCTTCTTTCCTTTTGGTACTGCACAAAAAAAAAAAAAAATCATGCTACGTATAAATTTTATTTTATTGTAATATATCATTATCGGTATGATGTTGAACACTGGCGAATTAATAGATGTTAAAGATGTCAAGTCAAGGTATGTCAACAAGGACATATGAAATCTTGGTTGGTTTTGAAGATTTTCCCAAGTTGCATTGTTCATGGCATGTTAATGCTATATGGCATAAGGTACTAGAAATAGAGGGTGCTAAAAATATGTCATCATGCACACTACAAGACTAGGAGTATCATAATGATAATTTCATATATGACCCAGTAATAGACCTAGGTTCGAATCCCCCTCCACCAAAATGCTCATAGACAAAAAAAAGTCATAGCATAGGAAAGAGATAGCTGAGAAAATCAACTTCTCTGAATTGACAATGGAAGACTTGGGATTTGGGAGAAGTAAACATCCTAATTCCTAATATTTACTTCTAGAGAACACTTGTCCAAAATTAATGACAGAATTCCCATTGCTAACAGTAAGAATCATATAAACCACAAAACTTAAATAATAGAACCTTTGTATGAAAATACAGATTATAAAGAATAGCAACTAAATCATAAACAGAAAGAGAGAAAATGAAGGAATAAAACATTTTCAAATTCACAGACCATTGTTTTTCTGGTCTTCTTTATCCGCTTTTGCATCTGGAAAATTAAAACAATCAATGTTAACAAATCAGAATTGATCGCAAATTCATCAAACATCAAGAACTTCCATAATCTACTTGATAAATACAGCTTTCTGATTGAACATAACTAATAAACATAATCTGAGATCAATAAAAGGCAACAAGCAGTTTATGAGAAAAAATAATATGAACTTACAAATGAATAAAATTGAAACGGCCAATTAACAGTTAAAATGCTAATAGTTTATAGAATTGGAAGCAATTAAGGCTCTGCAAGTGAAAGAAAACCTAGAATGTAATTCAATCAGAATTTACAAGTCTACACTAGCATAATTGACATACATATTGATGCTCATAGTCCTGCCTTCCACTAATAACCAGACTTTTGGGTAAATATCTCTAGAGGGAGACTCTACAAGATGTCAAGATCATCAGCTGAAGTAGATGTGTTCATTGAGCAAGTAAAGTATTCTAAATAGCAAAATAGGAAGATTGTCCAATTTGCACCTTGAACCATGAATCAATGTTCAAAACGCAAAGGAATGACATTTTTAACCAATTTACCCCTTAGTTTGCACTAAAATAGCAGTTAACCCTTTAATGAGAATGTGAACAACATGCAGTCAATAAAAAAAATATCTGACTTGCATCATTCTCTTTCCTTTTCCCTTACTAATATTCCTCCATCTCACCATTCACTTTCTTTACTCCACCATCACAACAATCACATAAAGTCATATGAAATCATTAATAGTTCTTTTAACTGGATTAACATTTCTAAAGAAAAACATCAATTTCATTCTTGAATCTCTTAAGTGGAAACGATTTGTATATTATTCTTCTCTTTCTTTCTCTGAAACCTGAAAAAATGTCTCTCTAAAACCTACAAAACGTCTCCTGATTTTTTTTTTTTTAAGATTTTCAATAAACATTTTTAAGGAGATGAAGAATTACAAATTAAACTTTCCCATTTCCTCACAAGCAATCCATTAGCAGGAGATAATTATGTGTTCATTTTTTGTTTTGATTGAAAAAGAGGATGAATGTGGCTACAGAATGGGAAAAACAAATAGAGCTGTTTGCTTGTTTGTTTGTTTTATGTTTCTTTTTTATTTTTCACTTTTTTATTATTGGCATCTTTTATGGCTTCACTCTATTTTCCTTCTGTTTGCATTACAAGCGCATTGACTTGGTGTTAAATGACAATTCCATTACAAGTTGTGGATGAAAATGGTAAAAGAGTCATTTATGAGGTTTTTGAACATTGATCTCAGGTTCAAGGTGCAAATTGAACATTCCTCCCAACAATATATGGCTACAACTAAGAGGACCTTGACACATTGGATGAGCATGGAAGGAAAATTATAACTCCAAACAAAAGTCTGCAATCCATGAATGTTTCTCGTATACAAAAGAAATGAAAGGACTCTAAGGTAGAGGGATAGGAAAGGATGGCGAAGGAGAGGAGGGGGGGACGCATGGTTGTTAAAAGTAGAAGTGCAAGTCTTGGAGCTTCAGGTGGTTGAAGCCATGCAAAGATAACAAAAGTGCACCTTTTTGTGCGCTCCAGGTAAAGGGAATGTACACTCATTGACTGTAAGGCTGTTTTCAGTCTCGGGTAATATGGACAACCATTCTCTTTTATACTTCCTCCTAAGAAAACCTTTTAAGAAATGATGTTGTGTGTAACAGTATGTTTTGACATAAATTAAGTAATGACAGGTGTCAATGACCTGATCTTATTATTTTTTTAGTATAAGGATAACTCAAACCTTGATCTATTTGCCAAGTAACATATGCACTTGCCACTACACTAAACCACGGCGTGCTCAATGACCTGATTGTGAACAGCCCTAATTGACCAAAAGTCAGTAACTTCATCCCCCAGGTGAATTAAAAGACGAGTAGATTGTCATTAAGCAAGTAACAAAGACATGGTATCTCAAAATGAATGAAATCAAGCAAAATATGCTAGCTTAAGGTTGTACACTTTTACAATTAGCAATCAACTTTAAAATTTAAGCTACTACATACTAGTATAAAGTGAAGCTAACCTGCAGAGCTTTTCGGCTTAGTCTGTGCTGAGCGCCCAAGCTTTGATGTCTTATCTACACCCTGTTTATGCTCAAGGGCCTGTTGTTTCATCACATTCTCTTCAGTATGCTTCAGTAGTCGATCAGTGCCTATCCATTCGTCCCAACTGTTGGCAATATGGGCAAGCCACAGAAGTGATTTCTGTATCCCTTTCCGAAAAAGGGCGTTTATTAATCAAAGAAAATCTTCCAAATACAAGATATTGAATTTCTGGGATACCTTTCTTTTCTTTTAACAAAGGGATACCTTTTAATAGTATAATTGAACTTTTATTATAGGTAAATTGCTCTTGAAGAATGAAACTGTGAACATAAAATAGGCTCACTAGAATCTGTATTCAAGTCAAAATACAGATTTGATACTTAATCATTGGCAAACCAACATAAAGGACTGAAATGGAATATTCTGTGCAGATTTAGCTTTTCATGCCCCCAACTGCTCGACAATTTCTTTTACTTAAGAATTTGCAGCCATACAGAAAATGAATGTTCTTTGCCATTTATTTTACAGTTGGCTAACCAGTTCTTCGACGGTTATAATTATCAAAACCAAGGGATTATGCCAGTTAATGTGGATTCTCAGATATCCATATTAGTATGTCCAACCACAAATGGTTAAATATTATTCATACACCATGTATAATCAAAGTTAGGGGAACAAATGTTTCCCTGTTGTACATTAAAATCAAGTGCTAATTTATTGACCAGATAACAAACAAAAGCCAATTAATAATATCCAAGAAGTGTGTCAGTGATTTTTTCTCCATATTTATTGACTTACATTTGGTAAATGTACTGAAGGTAACAATAAAAGAAGCAGAATTGTTAATATGCACATTTTTACTGATTTTAGCAAAAAATATTTTTCTTTTTCAATTATCTCAAACAGCTGCTGAAGGATGATCCGAACTATGCCAAAGGATTGCTTAATTTAAAACCAAAAAGTTGAACTCACACTGACTTGGTTAGGAGTACAAAAAAGATTGACAAAAAAACCTTTCAAACACACTGTCCCTCATTAAGTTCCAAAATCTCAGCTCAAGAGTATTGTAGGCAAATAGACAAGAAGGCATACTCACTTTTTATTCCAACCCTGTAAAACAGAAAATGGCAGATTACAATTTACAATATCATAACAATGTGATGGAGCAATTGACAAACAAATTTAGTGATTCAAGCATGCAAAACAGTTAGGACAGACAGAATACTGTGTTGTCATTTGTAAGCTTAAAGCAAGATAGTAGCTTACAAGGTAATGAACAAAATATCTCCATTCCTTCTTTCGGAGCTCAGCTTTTTGAACCTAGAGAATATATAACCACAGAAAGTTAGAATGATAAGCCAAAGGAAATAATACGAAGTGCATATGGAGGGTTTTATTGAAGATAATATTTAATGCATCCAACTCAATCTGAATCTCTTCTCCAACAACAAAATCAAGATCGAAATCAAGCCCACTGAACAAGCAACAGCAAAGTCATTGAACAATCAACATGCTACGACCACTTCATAGCATTAAAATGCTATATTTACAAAGGCGAACACGCATATCAGCCAAAATCACACCGTTTCAAACTCTATCAACCCCAATTGATACAACAAGGTTGTTCTTCACAACCTTGATTACAATCCACTAAACCTTAGTCACATTACAAAAATCAGATTTCTCAGCAAACAACCGATCATACCTTCACAAATAAAAATTAAATAGTAAAATTAAAATAAACGGATTCGGTAGGTAATAAATCAGTCCAATTCAACTTAATTAAACTGACATTAAAAAAATAATAATAAAACTGAAGATAAGCACAGAAAGAGAATAATGCCTTAGCCTCGTAGATGCGAGGGCCATGATAAGCTAAGACGCGCTCTCCCTCGGAAAATAGTCCGGAATTGGAGGGAGGAGCGTCTCCACTCGAAGCCTCGCCGTCGCTACCGGCGTCGTCCTTCGATGAGCTCCCCATTTCTTTCAACAACACCGAGCGAGAGAGAGGAAGCGGAGGCAGGAGACAGGAGTAGGGCGGGAGATCTGTTGCTGATTCAATTTCTAAGCTCCTGGTGTGACTATGTACACTGCCGGGAATTCCCACTTTGTGCTTTCGAGTTTGAAATGATAGGGGAACGAGGATTTTTAACCTTCCCGAGGCCCTGGCCTAATGCGGTTTTACTGGAAAATAAAAATGGCAAATTGTAATTTTGTCCTTATCTTTGTCCCAAACATACTATTTTGCTTCTCATTTTGTATGTACATTTTATACAATTTTTTTTTATTAGACTTTTAACAAAAATTGACCTTTTTATTTTTTTTTAAAAAAAATTATTACCAAATTGAGTTTTTAAGCCTTAAAATAAATTTTAGCTTAATTATTTTTAGTTTTTAAAATAATTGTATTTTAAATTTTCACTCTTTAAAGATTGTGTTCTTTTTATTAAATTCAATATTTTCAATTTTTAGTTTTGATTCTAATGATGTAAAATGTGCTAACTTTGGTAACATTTTATTTTTCGTCAACTTTTCAGTGACTGGAAAAAATGTAAAAATAAAAAATAAACAATGAAAAACAGAAAAAAAAATTGAAAAAATTAACGATAAATAAATTAAAAATAAGTGCAAACAAAATTAAACAACAAAATATATATGAGTTATATCATAATAATTTTTGACCTACTTTATAATAACGTTTTAAAAAATGACCTTTATAAAATTTTATGATCTATTCCATAATTATTTTTCTAAAACTAACTTATTGTGTGTAGTGATTTTTTTTTTTTAATATAGTTTTCTAAAAGACCCTTTTAAGTTTAGGGTAAAATTAGAAAATGCCCCTAATTATACTTGGAAAACTCCTAGGCAAATATGATCTTTTTAAGTTAAACTTCTAAATTTGGCCTTTTTTAACTTTCTGAAGGAAAAAAAGGATTATTTTTATTTTAACTGTCGATAATTTCTCTTACAACATCTAAAATCAAATATATTTAATATCAAATTTTGCACCAAAATTAACAAATGGATATAACAAATTCTCTTCCATAGCATTTCTAATATGGTTTTAATTTTAACGGAAAATAAATGATTAGGCCGGAAAAGGCCAAAAACCGTTTATACACCAAAACTTTTGGTTTCCGGAGAACACTATAAAGCTTAGCAATATGTATAACAAAATTTATCTCTAAGTGAGAGGAAGTTAGTGTTATCTCATTGTAAAAAACTGATGACCAAAAAGGGGTGAAAAAGCTTTCAACCTGTTTTTACTTGCAGGGCTAATAGCCAAAACTAGTATTCATTCTCCCCTATTCGCCCACCATTGTAGGCATTCCTGTTTTCCAAGAGCTTCACCATTTTGAGACTAGCCGCCTACTGGTCTTGTTTAGCGGCGATGAAGCTCGAACAATGGTGATGATAGTTGCAAGAATGTGACATTATTTGCTTCTCTTTCCCTTTTCTTAATCAAGCTTCCCTTAACCTATATTTCGTTTTTCATTCTTTTTTTTTTTATAAAAGTACTCTACTTTTACAAGAGAGGTTAAACATGAAGACGAATCAAATTCAAACATGAAGACGAATCAAATTCAAACACAATGACTTAGATTACCACCTTTCACTAGTTTTTTTTTTTTTCTTTCACATATTTCCCTAATCCAATATCAAATGTTAAGGTTAGACATATAATAATTAAGGCAAACATACCGAACTGAATACTGCTCTGTTTGAGCTTAACTAGTTTGTTAAACGAGCATGTCCCAACTCGGGTCATTTAAAATTAGAGATGTTCAAACTCGTTAAGATCTCAACTTGAGAGCTCGTTAAGAACTTGACTCATGAGCTCAATTCATTAAAAGCTTAATTTGAAAAATCGTTCGAAACTCAGCTTATGAGCGAAATTTTAAAAGTATAAAATCTAAACTATTATAACATAATTACACATTCATAACTCCATAAATTATCTAAACTTACATATTATAACAATATTATAACAACAAACTTAACACAAATTTAAACACAAACAATAATAAAATAACAATAATTAAATAACCACAAGTATTGGGTTTATGTATATATTCATGAATAGATTTGCATATATGTTTGTGAATATAAATGAAACAGTTGGCGAACTCAGACTCATTTGTTAAACGAGCTCAACCGTTAAGTTTAAGTTCGACTCGTTTAACAAAATAAAGAAACTCGAACGAGCATTTATCGAGTTGAACTCCGAACTATTTGCGAGTATATTGATTTATTTGCGGCCCTAATAATAATCCTAAGTGAAGTCTCCTCAACATTCTTTTCCATATTCTCTTCCACGTTATTCTTTAATGGAATTATATATATGATCATGGATTTCCGTTTTCCACTTAACAATCAAATACCATTGCTGTCAATTTTTTCATAAAAAAGGATGTAAGACATAAGTTGAATAGTGTTTGAACAATATTTAAAGGTAATTTAATATAATTTTTAGTATTTTGATTAAAATTCAACTAACTGAGTTTAATCTATTGTTAATTTATATTTTTAATTTCACTTATTTAATGTTTATAACTCATAATTATTTAATATTCATTAATATAATTCATTTAAAAAAATAATTTAATAAATGAATCTCAATAATATTAATAATTTTTTAAAAAATAAAATTCTAATTTTTCTAAATTTTTTTAAAAATAGTTTTTTTTTATAACTTTTCACCATTTCATTTTATTTCTATAATTATCTAATATTATTGTAGTTGATCTAATATTTATTTTTATTTTCAAATAATTAGAAAATAGAAAATAGACTATATTTTATATATGATGCTAATGAATTTTGTAATCTTACAATTTCAGCTTAGAATCCTAAATTTTAGGAAATTTTAAATAAAATTAGTATTAAATAACTTTTACAAATCAAATTAATTTGTAAAGTAAATGAATAATGAGTTATATTATTTCAATATAATATATTGGTTTGAATTTTATTGTTGACAATTATATGATTTCTATATTATTTTATTACTTCATTAATAATTATTATGTTTTTTAAAATTTAAATAAATCATAAAATAAAGAGAAATTTACTATTAGGTCAATATTATTATTTAGTTAGTTAGACATAATTCCAAATTTTTGGCATTTCTACACTATTTCATTATTCTGTCCAATTATTTGATTATTATTTAAAGATTGGATGGAATGACGATATAATGTAATAATGTTAAAGGTCCTGTATTCAGAATAATTATGTCAAAAAAACAATGACTATAGTTAGATTGACCAAACATTAGGGATGATATTATAAATTTTTCAAAAATTAATTTTATGATAAATTAATAGGAAATTAAGTTAATAGTTTTCTTACATTTATTAATTAAATTTTTCAAACATTAATTTTATGTTAAATTAATATAGAAAATATTTGAGTTAATAGTTGTTTTGCATTTATTAATTAAATTTCACATGTATTTAAGTGATCTCATAAATAAGATAATTTTATGTTATTTGGTAACATATTCATTGGTTGATGAAATTTAAAAATTCATCAATTTCCTTATGTTTTCGTTTTCTTTTCTTTTTAAATAATAATAATAATAATAATAATAATAATAATAATAATAATAATAATAATAATAATAATAATAATAATAATAATAATAATATTCAAAATTTAGTATTGAAGTTGGATTATAAAACACATAATATGTAGAAAACTTATAAATAGAGAAAAAGAAAATCAAACTATTACTAAACCCGCACAACCCGCAATGGATAAACACTATTTAGAAATATATAAGGGAGGAGAATTATCTTAAGAATAATAATATTAATAAAAAATAGTGGCGAAAACATGTTGTTGAATAGCTTTATTGATATATTGCAGAATGATGAACTTTTGTAATTAATGAAATTAATTACAATCTTATTGCAAAGCATTATTCTTTAATCAGGACCTTCTACTAATTAATTAAGAATGAAAGAAAAGAGTAACACCATTAGCTAGGGCTAGGACCATCCTTAATGCCTCCAAAAATGTGAGAATTAGTAAACTTATTCCCTTGTCCAGGGCTAGGACCTGATTGCTTAATAGCAAGGAAAGCTTTGTTCCAAACTCCACCATCACCCTGGGACTCCATATTATTTACCGGTCGAGCTTCTGCTTTCGACCCAAGAAATAAAACAACAAATAAGAAGAAACTTACCATAACAAAAGAGTGTTTCAGATAATTCGTAGTAGCCATAAGTTGTTTTAAAGAAATTAGTTATATTAAATACTAGCTAGCTTCTGATATCTTACTTATATATATAGTCTGCATATAGTGTATTAAAAATTTAAATATTCAAAATTTATCCGTTTACAAGAGGAAATAGGTAGTGAGGTTCCTATTGGCTGACCAATTTGGTCCAAAATAATCCATTAAAGAAGCTTGACTTAATATGTAGCTTATGTCAAGTGACAAAAAGAATAATCCCAATAAATTCCTAGATTTGTAAATTCCATAAACTACCTAACTTACGGGTCCTGCTTTTGCATGGAAAAATATAATCCAATTCGACGTATGGATTTTCAAGTAAAATGAAACGAATTTTCTTATAATTGCAAAATTTCAACTAAATTTGCGTTTCAAAGTTATCTATTATTTTGATTCTCAAAAATAAATTTTAAAAAAAAAAAGGTTTTTAAGAAAAATATGCTTATAAGTAAGTTTCATGTAAACAAGAACTCGTGTTGAAGAATTGATTGATTAATATTGAGTAAACATTGATTATGAAATAGTAAATTTCCCCAAAAATTAATAGAAATCTATATAATTTTATGGCTATGAAATATATAAATTTTTATAATATAATTGTTTTGAAAATGTTATTTAATTAATTCATGGCAGTTTAATTGTTTTACATTATAAATACATCTTTTTGTTACTTAGAATTTAATTAACAAGTAAATTTGGTTAGAAAAAAAAATTAAAAATGATTAAGATTCGATCCAAATAATAGGAGATGAAATTAATAATTATAATGTTGAATATTTAAATAAAAAATGAAAAAACTTGACTTTTCCCATCGGCCTCGCCATTGATATGCGTAATGTATGAAACTATAACTTATTGTGCAAGGAATAATATACATGCAACGGTGAGTCGGTTACATATATTTTTGATAAAAAGTCAAACAAAGATGGTTGAATTTCAAAATTAGGGAAATATAAATACTTTGACTTTCAAATTGTGAAGTCCCTTTGAAGGGAGCAAAGAATAATTAGGAACTCCGAATTTACATTAAGCATAGCAGACAGGGAATTTCGGTATTCAGCTAAATCAGCTCAGCGAGCAGCATGTTTGACCACCTTTGATTTTGAATTTAGGACACCTACGCCCTACTAAAAAAGTCCAATTTTTTAATATAAAGACGTGTCACTTGGTCCTATTAACATTGTATTTCATGATTCATTTTGGGATTCGGGTCTCCACCGAGTTTAGACCCGATATAAATGGGGACACCTTACCTTGTAATCTCATTTTTTATACTGGACACAATAAATATGTATGCGTGGGTATGAAATCGCTTGTTGATTGTTATATGATTGATTTGAGATATTTACATGTTTTGGTGGAATTTCGTTATTATAATCTGATCTGATTAATTTGAGACTGACAGTGACACCATCTATTGAATTATTGATTATAAGTATTTATATGTTTAGACAGTAAAATCACATATTAATTATTATTATTTGATTGATTTAAGGTATTTACTTCTTTTGGCAACATGATAATATAATATGATAGAATGAGGTAAACTTATGTTTTTTTATTGAAATAATTCCGTAATGGATATCAAATCTTTTTATCGTTTTAAAATTTGGTAATCATTATTTGGTAATTGGTGATCGGTTTTTGATAAAAATTGATGGTTTATAAATAAATCGAATTTTTAATAAAAATTAATAATTTTTTTATTTATTTTTAGTTTTGATTTTAAAAAAGTACATTCTAATATTTGTTTATTTATTATATTTAACACAATTTAATAATTGGGATAATTTTAATATCGAACGGTAATTTACTATTTAATACAAATAAATTGGATAAATTTTTAAAATTTCAATATTCAATAAAATAAATAAGGTAAAAAGTATAGAATATTCACCTCTAAAACCCGATGAAGAACTCGGATCCCAAACCGATGCTTTTGTGATGGGAATGCAAAGTGTTGCCATCCCTCGAAATAAGTTCGGAAGAATTATTCTTTTCACAATTCTCTTACATTTTTTTAATACCAGCATTTTCGCAATCATTTGTCTTATTCGTATGGAGGCTATACTGACTATTATATGCGAGACTTGCCGCCTACCATCAATTAATTTATTAGCAACATAATTAATAACTGACAACTACAACTCATACATTAAAATAACGAACCAAATATTTTTATAAATAAAAAAATAAATAATTGTATTACTTTTCAAATATACATTATTTGACCTGCTGTTGCCTTTTCCCCTAATTGTATTATTACAACCATGTCAATTAAAGAAATGAAAGGAATATTCCTTAGTGTACATAATAACACTAGTCTGTATAATGAGAACATTTTGATTCAATACTGCTTCTGTACTTCTTCAGTGACTAAATTGTTTTAGGTTCCGAATTCGAACCACGGTTAAAATTAACCTATATCTTTTTTAAAAATAAAATAAAAGAACAGTTGTGAGCAGTTGCAGAGGCTTGTGCTAGTTATTGGTGAGTCCCTGTAACAGAGCTGTGTACTTGGCCTGAACGAGGACCCGAATCTTTAATTCCTCCATTAGTGTAGCTGTGTCCTTTACCACCAGCACTTGGACCCGACTCCTTAACCCCTCCAAGTGTTTGGACATTGGTATACTTGTGTCCTTCGCCAGGACTGGGGCCAGATTCTTTCATCCCCGCTAGAGTTTGGGCATTGGTATATTTGTGTCCTTCACCAGGACTGGGACCAGAGTTCTTGATTCCTCCAAGAGTTTGAGCATTGGTGTATTTATGTCCTACACCAGGACTTGGCCCAGATTCCTTAATTGCTCCAAGGGATAATTCATATCCTTCTAAGAAATCTTCAATTACTCTGCTTGTTTTCAATGGACGAGCTTTACACAAGTTTAATATTAGTAAGAGGGTAAGAATAAAACTTAAAGATTTTAAAAGATTGGCCATTTCTGATTTGGGAAATGAAAAACAGAGAACTGGGTTTTCTTTCTTTTGATTTGTGATGTTGGGTTGTAGCAAGAAATGATGCTGTTGATGAGTATTTATACTGTAAATGAGATGATCTTTGTTTGACTAAATAATGGAAATTTAGGGATTATTCAAAACAAACGTGAGTTCTTTCTTTGTAGTCTAGGAACAAACGAGGGAGGTTCTCAGCTTGCTGAAAAAGAAAAGAAAATCAACAATGGAGACAAATAAGAAAAATAAAATAAAAAATCATAATAATAAAAGAACAAAAATGAATTTTGCAGTAGTCCAATTTGGAAATTATTAGAAAAATAATGATTTTATTTGTAAAAAAAAAAATAATATTGTTATAATTTATAAATATTTTCAGCAGTAGTAGTTTTTTAGTCGTAATGGTAAGATTTGGACACAAATGAGCAAATATTACAGTTTGAATTGAATGCAGACTTTTTGGAGTATATAAGGAAGTATGACTAGTCAACTCTCAATAGTACATAATATAATTGGTGTAAAACCAGATTATATGAGTAAGGTGGAACTTAGAATACTATAATTTGAAATTTAATTCAAAGTCCAAATCTAGAGTTTGAAAAAGAAACCTTGTAAATTAAAAAGAAAAGAAAAGCTTATTGATTTTGGATCCAACTAACCTTAACAATAATACCATCTCCACTAATACAAATAATACCGTCATACTTGGTAAGATCCAGGGAGCTAGTAACCTCCTTGGGATGGAGCTAGTGTTTGGTTTCTGACAATGAAGTAAATAAAACGTAAGAGGAATGAAGAACAATCCAAGAATAAGGAAAATCCATTAACCAATATGCACAAACTTGAATTACCTTGCAATGTAATTTGAACATTAGCATCAAAAGTAAAGATTTTCCTTACACCTGTAAATCTAAGAAACCTTAGGATTCTCAAAGATTCTCATGGTAAACTAATGAATGCTAAATGAAAATCTGGCAAAATTTTTACTAATATTATAAAAAAAAAAGTAAATAAGTTGTAAATTGTCAAAATAACTCGTTTTTTAGCTCTGAGCCAACTTGCGAGTAGTTTTTTTAATTAACCTGTAAGCTAGCTTTTTAAGGTATAAACAATTTTTCTTCACCTTTTTCTTTCAATTAATTCAAAGTAAACAAAATTAGTATAAACCGTTTATATATTCAATTCAATATATATATATAATTTATAATTAGTTAGAATTATTATTTTTTATTAGTGAATTAGGGTAAATCTTGTAGGATTATTGTTTTAATATTCTAAATTTTAAAACTTATCATTGACAATTTTAATTTATGGTCAACATTTAATTTAATTTTTTTTTTTTTTATAATTATGCTAAGGTCTGTTTCAAATCCAGTTATTTTTATTTATAAATAATCATAGAAATTTAAAGATGAAGTAACTCAATAATGCTTTTACTTATTGACAGATTTATGATAAATAAATAAAATATTTTTGTTTTTATTAAATGTTTAGTTGATAAAACTATTTTTATTATGTAAATGAACAATCTATTTTATCAGTATTATTTCTCTAATACTTCTGTATTAATATCATGTGTTATATCTAACAAATGTTTAAATATAATTATTTCTACATATTAAGTAAGGCTGTTTTAAAAGTAAATAAATGAATCATATTACCATCAAAAAATATATTAATTATACATTTCTAAAGGAAAGTTAATTTTACTTGTCAAAAAGAATTTATATCTGTATTTGACAAGTGCTAAGAAAACGGCATTTACTACTCAACTCAAAGAAAGGAAAGAGGTTAATTTCCCACCCTTCATTGTTCCCACATTGCTTAAAAACTAAATAGGGGAGGATTTTTCTTTGAGAAAGGATATCTCTTGGAATCCTTTATAAGTACTATTTTTAGGCTAAATTGGATAAACTTCATTATATAAATTGGGTCAAACAATGCATTTAGGTTGGAAATAATATTAATAAATAGAATCATATCCATTTAGGTTGGAAATAATATTAATAAATAGAATTAATATCAGATTTAGGTTTCTGAAATTGATGATTGCAGTTTTTATATATAACTGAACTAAAGATAGGTGAGAAACCTCCTTGAGAGCCAAAAGAAAAACAAATAGAAATTCTAAATCATTTTGGTCGTTTGATGAGATAGCACTTCAAATAGAAGCATTTGTTTGGATACTGATAGAAAGTGTTCGTGATCTACAACACATGTTATTCTAGAAAGATTTTGAATCTTTACAAAGGTTAGTCTTTGAACTCTTTTATCGAATTATACGGATCACATGGATTTTGAAAGGGAATTGGAGGTCAAAAGATTTTGTTTTACTGCGGGTTTTTGGTTTGTAGTGATCTCCAATTTTTCCTAATAGTAGTAGTAGTAGCAACACTAGCAGCACTTATCCAATATTGATCATGAGCTCGTTACCAGAATTTGAGCTCGACATGGAATTGGGCTAAGCTCATTTAGTTAAATAAGTGAACATATATGAGTTTTTCATGATCTGAGCTCCAATATATTGGTGAGCATATTAGTTCGGTTACAATCTTAGGGGTAAGTATGGGATGGGATGAGATTGTGTGCTTCCCAATCCCATTCAAATTGTGTGCTTCCCAACTCCATTCAAATTTTTAGGACCTAAAAAATATAACGATAATTAGGTAGTAAAATTCTATAATTTCATATTTAATTCTATAAAATGATTTGGATGAAAAGTTGTTATATATATATATATATATATATATATATATATATATATAAAATGACTCGTTAAAAATTCAAAAACATCATTTCATTAATAAAAAGGCCATTCATTACTTACAAGGTTTGAAAATATTAAAAAGATTATAAAAAAGTGGAGTAAAAAGACTCGTGTAACTAGCATGCATGTTGCCTTTGTGTTTACTATAAGTTTACAAAAAATTGAAAAGATGGACAATTTTTTATATATTCATTAGAACAATACAATATTACATTTTAAGAATAGAACAAAAATAATCAGATCAATTTAATTTAATTTTTTTTAAGAATAAAGTTACGGAATAGTACTCAATCCTACTTTGGGTCTTGGTTCATCGAAATCAGCCTCGTCCTTGCAATGGCTCCTACTTTGCCAATAATTTCATGAGACTTGTGCCCTTCGCTTGAACTCTTACTACCATAGATTTTTTTTTTTCTTCCTTTTAATTGTCAATTAATTTTTTTTTTAGATTAAAATTCATATAGGACACCATCATAATTTAAACTTCTGACTTTACATTAAAAAAATATATCATTTTAATTATTTAAATTAAAAATTTCTGATTTTACATTAAAAAAAATAAATCGTTTAACTATTTGAATTAGATGTCATTTACTTCTATATGGTAAGCATTCGGAGTTAGAAAAAATACTATATTATTTCATCTTGGTTTGTTAAACTATTTAAAAATTTATACTAAAATAAAATTAATATTTTTATAATAATAATATTATTATGATGTGACTGGGATGGAGCCAGTACCGAATTAGAGTGATCAGCCCAATGCTGCGCCAAAAATCTAATATATAAATTGTAGGGACAGAACCTTATGCCTCAAATTTAAAATAATACGTAACCTAAAAAACAATAAAGCTAGAGGATTAGATGGTGAATGTGCGCCCATAATTGTCCCGATGTGAGCACTTTGAATCACCATGCTATATATATATATATATTTGACAATGTAATATAAAATTCATTAAAACAACAAATAATCGAAATGCATTTATATATGATATACAAAATAAAAAATATAATAATAAATAATTGAAATTTTTTTTTTAAAGATGATCTTTAGATCTTCATCGATAAAAATTTGGTCATTCTTCAAATAGTATGACAAATTGCAATAATGTCTCATAACATTCGATTTTTCGGAAAACTTATGACAATTGAAAGTTGCAGAAAGTTTGAAACAATCAAATATTGACGGAGTAACGGACCGCACTATTAGACTCCATCGATAAATACCACTTACTATACTTGAAAATCTAAAATTTTCAAACAAAAAAATCAGCAATCCATTTTATATCACGAACTAATAAAATCAAATAACGAAAAACACAAACATAAACATAAACATAAACATAGTAATCTCATTTATTTTGTATCACATTGCTACCATCTTATATTTATTTTGTATACTTCATATCAGTAAGATTTAATCTCATTTTTGTTTCAATATTAATTGGGTTTCATAGATTGATTCAATTTTAGTATTTTTGTTGTTTACTGCTTTGGCTTTTGCAAGCAAGTGAATGATTAATGGCAGAAAGTAAATTGAATCCATATCTAACTTGACAAGAGCAAATAATAGGCAAATTTATTTATATATTTTTTCTTTAAATCAGGAAAGTTATGAGTGACTATTAATATTGTTTCAAAATGATATTTTCCATCTCATTTTTGTCTTCTTTATATCATCTTTTTTATACAATAACCATCTCAAATTACACACAGCTCAATATGAGAAACTTGAGCCATTAAATCATAATTTTCTTATTTCTTAGATTTTAGAGAATTGATTGAAACTATTTTATAACCAATTTATAATCAGTGTATAATTTGTTGATTATAAACATACAAAAAAGTGATTTTTCCTAAATTTGATTAGCATGCATAGGATTAGTAACCAATTACCGAATCAAAATTTTTTATCGATCGGTTATGAAATTAGCGAATTTATTATTATTATTTTTTTCAAAATATTCACTAAAATGATAAATAATCAGAATTCATTTCCCTTCAATTTATTTGAACAATTGTAAAGTTTTGAATATAAATAGAAATATCTTTTTTGTTTTTAATTCACTAAATAGAATGAAAAACTCTATTAATTAACTCCATTTTTAAAATTTTTTCAAACCCATATTAAGATAATATTTGGTGGACCAAATTGATTGCATTACATGTCATCAATTACGACTCACCAAACATAATATAATTAAAAAAAGATGCAATTATTGATTAAAACTAGTTTATCCCTCACAATCTGATATGCTTACTCGATATTGTTGTTTGTTTGTTTTGTATATATAATTAAAGTCTTAATTGTACTTTATGAGTTAATTTTGAAGCACGTGAGTCTTCTAAAGAGGAGTTTTTCCCATTTGTGATTTAAATAATCTTAAAAACCTTAATCTAATTAAGTACATTTAATGCATGATTAGAAGTTAGATTAGGTGGATGAATACTTACAAAAACTCAGCTCATCTGTAATGGATCCATTAGGCAGCCACTACTATTATTAAAACTATTACAAATCCATGCGCATCTCATGCTAAAGATTTCTTTTCCCTTCCTTAATATATTAGCAAAATATCACCTAATCTTGTTTAAGTTTATAAATTTTCTCCTAATTAAAAGGATCCTTTTCTATTCGCTTACAAGGATGAGAGTTAGATTAAGTATTTTATATATTATTATATGGGTTTAATTAAATTAAAATACAACAATAAAGATTTAATTAAAGCTCCATAGATTTTAAATCTATATATTATATAGTCATTTTAGAAACAATCATTTTTTATTAAGAAAATAAAATATTCTTTTGTGATTTGTCTTCCCATTTTTTTTTTTTTAAATTCGCGTTTATGATGAATTCAATCAAACGCCATGTTAGTATAATTATATTACACTAATTATTTATTTATTTGTGGCCTAAAATTTTATTTACTTTGAGTGAAATTTTTTTTTTCTATTTTTATCATGATATATATTTTTTTTACATATGTAAATAAGCATGTTGAATTTGTTTCGGTTGGATGAAAAAATTAATTACAATATTTTACTCTTATTACTTAATTAATTTTTTATTTTATACTAAATAATAAGGAAAGAATAAAATACAAACTACAAATTTGAGATAAAAAAAAAAATCATATATAAGTAAGGACTTGGTAATATTAAGTGTTGATATTTGAACTTCTTTTATATAAGGATCAGAAATTTAGGGTATAAAAAATATATTTCATATAAATATATTTGAATTTATAAATTTTATTTCTATAAAAAAATTTTTTTATTAATTTTCTAAATAGTTCTAAGATTGAATGATTTCAAACTATACATAATGAAAATGATTTTTTAAAAAATGTATGGCAATTAATAAAATCAATTTACCTATAATTTTGAAGTTTTCATGAATTTTTATAATGTGAAGATAGTTATAACATTAGAACATTTAGAATAAGTTTAAAATTTGATCATTAGTCATAATGAATATTAAAGTACATAATTATTTTCGATACAATTCAAGCATCAACATTTTCAAGCCTCCTTCTTTTTTTAATGTTCTTTTCAAGTCTCTTTGTTGTATGTGCTTTTATCATGTTTGAAATTTGTGATTTTTTTTTTTTAAGATTAGAGATAGATTTAGATTTATAGTTTTGTTAACTAATATTTAAAAATAAAAAAAGAAAATTTAGTATTATTTGATGATAAACTGGTCCAATTAATAAGAAATATATATATATATATAAAGATAGATGGAAGAACATGGGTTTTGGAATGATATGAGACTAATTGTAATTAGAGAAGATGCAAGAGGTTAATTAATATAATAAGTAATTAAAAAATAAAAATAAAAAGCAGCAAGTCAAACAAGAAAGGCATGTGTTTCTTGCAACTTCTTATATTCATTTTCTATTTTTGTTCAGACGCAATTCTTCCTTTCTTTATTCATTTTTATGTCCTTTCCATTCACAAAAGAATATTTTATTTTCTTAATAAAAACCAAATATTTCTAAATAAAATCTCATACGCACGACTTTAATTAAATTTATGTAATCTTCCCTTTTAAGTATAATAATAATAATAATTAACCTACCAAATAATTAGGAATATAAATGGTGTGAAACTAAAGGAAGGTTTTGATTGGAAGTTGTTTGGTCCTGACCGTTGATGTTAATTTCTTTCCCACCATTAAATTCGTATCATTTCTTCATTTTTATTCCATCCATTTCCCTTTAGAATTTGAATTCCCTTAATTTTATTTTTATTTAGAAAATTAATTTAATATTAACTCATAACTCAATTTTATTTTATTAAGTAATAGTAATACAAAAAGACAAGAAAGTCATATAGTCAATGGTTCGATTACAAAAGGTCCCACTTTCAAAAAGGCCATCTCCGTTTTTTTTGGCACGAAAAGTATAAATTAATAAGCTTTCGTTTTCAATGAAGGGTGGTGCCTTATGAATTGGAGATTCCATATCAATTCTTTCTGCTCCATCCTTTTATAATTTCCTTCTTCAATCTTTTAATTTAAAAGAAAAAAACAGCTCCACTCTTTTTGCTTTCAGAGGAATATTTTGAATGTATAATTAACACTTAACATCTTCACACTTGTATGATTCAACCCGATTCTCCTTCTGTCCTCTTCCTCCACCTACAATGAGCCGCTTTAGTTTTGCTCTAATGGTGGTTTTAGTGTTTATGCTTCTTTCTTCTAAGCCTATTCTTGCTAATGCCAGACCCCTTTCAACAAATACCCACCAAGAACAAGCCCAAAAGAATGCAACTTTGGTTTCGAATTTAACGAAAGAAGCTGTTTTCAGCAATGATCGAGCTCTGGATTCGGACGTTGATTACCCTATGGCTTCTGGTCCTAGCAGAAAAGGGTCTGGCCATTAATTATTAGCAAGCTCAAGTGCTTTGTTGTTATTGATTCTGAAATGTTTTATAAACATGTAAGTAATCAAAATTAATTAAGATTAAGATTTGTATTTAGTAGTTATATACAATTTACAGTTGAGAGTTTAGGGTAATTAATTTAAAGGTGCATGTTTCAGAGAGATTCTTTGATTTTGTTAGCTGATATGCATGTAACAACTGTGGATGTTCTTCAGCAAAATACATAAATAATGCTATTATTATTTGGTTATTTCAAGATTGGCAACAGTTTGGTTTTTATTTCAATGTTTGGTTTATTATTATGTATGCTTCAAATCAAAATGAATTCCAATTATGTTTTGTTCATTTGACAAAAAAAAAAAAAAAATGGAATTCAATTCTACAAAAATTTAAAAAAACATATTTTTAAGACTATAATACCCTTACTAAAATATTTTTAAGAGCAAATTACCCTTATAAACAAATTTTATGAGATTAATTTTAATGAAATTCAATTGAATTCAACATTTTAAATTTTAATCAAACATTGGAATAAAATTCAATTTGAAATTCATTCAAAATGAATTCCAATGACTATATTCAAACAAACAGGGTGTAGTTAAAATGGTCGCTCGCAAAGTTTAGAATTCTATTCTATTCGAGAATTCAATAAAAGTTTAGGTGTTGAATTATATTAGGCATTTAGATATAATAATATATGCCCTTTTTTAGTAATTAACAGAGAAAATCTTAGTTCAACCACTAATTAAAGGTATCAAGTTGGTACAAAAAGAAAGCAAACTCATGATCACCAATATCAGTAGCTTTCCCTTTCTGCATTAACTGCACTAGATGAAATTAGATATCTTGCAAATAGTTTCAGTACTTGATTGTAACATATTTTCTTTCCAAAACTTAATATATAGGTACATATATAATATGCTTGGTTAAGCCTACCAGTGGCATGGGACATTAGAGCAATCAACCATGGAAAAGGAAAGATTTAGAGAGATATTTTTTGCCCAAAATTCATGTCCCAATATAATTGGTGAACAAGTGTGCATTTATTATGCTAACTTACAGTGTATAGCTTTAGAAAGTGTTAGCTGAACTAGAAAGCTCTTATCTTTTGACTGATAATGAAATACTTTAGTTTGTGGAAGTCATATTCCATCAAACTTATCATTATTAGTATTATTATCTATCTATCTTGAATGTGTTCTCTGTTCCTTTCACAATAATCCTTTTTTTATCAAGAAAGAACCTTCTCAATCTCATTAGATGCTTAAAAAAGTACAAATTTCTGTTATTACTATTGTACAATTTAAGAGCAGAGTTAATAGTCTAGAAACTATGATACAATTTAATAGTAGTATTGATTGAACATGAATGACCAAAAAGAAAACATTAGCATATATTGGGAAATTGTAGAATGTTTACCTCAATATCTTTAACTATTATCTTGCATCATCATTTCGCAGCTGGGAAAAAACTTCAGTTGCCAACGTATTTGCACTATCATCCCTTAATATGGGCATATCATCCTTTTCAACTGACATGCTGAAAGATTGGAAACCTTTAACATTAGGTGCTAATATGGCTGAAGCATCAGTCATGCTGTCCTCGTGGGGCTCTCTCCCTACCGATGTTTGCTGTAGTTGCAACGAGTACTCCAAGTCCCACAGCACATCTCCCATAGCAGGCCTATCAGTTCCACATTCTTGCAAACATTTCTCTGCTATTTCAGCAAATTTTCTTAGAGAGTTAGGATTGATCTGATCCTTTATTGAGGGATCCACAATCTCTTCAAGTTTCCCTCTCCTTTTGCAAATCATCCCCCACTCTGCTAGATTTACTTGATCTCTTGGAAGCATGATATCAATAGCCGGTCTTGCACAAAGAACCTCAAGAAGAATTACACCAAATGCGTAGACGTCAGATTTTTCGGTCAATTGTTGAGTCCTGAAATAATCAGGATCAAGATAACCGAAAGTTCCTTTGACGCCTGTAGTGACATGAGTCTGATCAGGAGTACCTAATCTTGAAAGTCCGAAATCAGCAACCTTAGCAACAAGTTCATCATCAAGTAAGATATTTGTAGACTTGACATCTCGATGAATATATACTCCGGTTGAACCTCTATGGAGATAATGAAGACCCTTTGCTGCACCAATGCAAATTTCAAGCCTTTGCCTCCAAGTTAAGGGAGGGAAATTTGAATTGCACAGGTGATCCTTCAATGTTCCCTTTTCCATGAATTCATAAACAAGTATCATTTCTGACATTTCATCACAGTATCCAATCAAAGATACGAGGTGGCGATGGTGAATCTTGGATAAAACCATGATTTCTGTCTGGAATTCTGGTAGGCCTTGGCCCGATCCTGGATCACTTCTTTTCACAGCAACTTCCAAGCCATTCCTCAAAGTTCCTCGAAAGACATGACCAAATCCACCCTTACCAACTATCCTTTTCTTATCAAAGTTATTTGTTGCTAACAGGAGTTCATCAAAAGATATCTTCAATTGAAGTTTAAAGTCAGCTCCATGGGAGCTTCCCTCAGATGTCCTCTTTCCACCTTCACCCCTTGGCATAGGCACCGGTGACCAATCCCATATTTCAACTGCTTTTGGTATCCTCCACCTTAAATACAAGCATAAAACAACAGATAAAATGCAAACAAGAACTAAACCACCACCAACTGACCCAACAAGAACAAATATATTGCGCTTAGGCTCTTCTGTACTTGATATCGAACCTGACGTTCCCAGAATCTCAAAAATCTCCAACCCATTTAAGAAGGCATTTTTCACTTCAGATTTTTGGTCAATGCCTATGCTTATATTCATAAGTCCAGAAACATCAGATTCCACTACGAAATCAGTATAAAAAGGAGCTGCCAACCGATCTGCTAAATCATAGGGATAAATTTTATTTCTAAACTTGCTCTGGATATACAAATTAAAATATAAAACCCCAAGAGATTGACTAATTATGTCACAGAAGTGGAATCTAACAAAATGTTTAGTATTCTTTGTTACCTTGAAAGACCATGTTATATTGAAGTTATATGTAAGCGTGCCATTGCTTATATTCATCTCCTTAGCAGTCTGATACACAAGATCCGGGGCTATATATTCGCTTTCTCCTGGCATATAATTAGGCTTATCTCCATAAAAATTACTATTCTTTGCAGTTTCTGACTTGTAGAGGTATATATCATCAGGAACCCAATTCCTCCAAAGGGTGTCATTATCTGGAGCAAGTGTAGGGCCACCAACATTAATTCTATGAACTGTTTGTAAAATGTCCTGAGAAGGGGAGCCTTTATAATCACTTCCAACACCACCAGTACTAACATAATCAGCATTATCAGGAATGAAATTTTCAGGAGCAATAAACACTTCTATTGCATTAATGAATGCAAAAGAGGAACCTTTAGGCAAGAATTCCACTACGAATTTGCTTGAATTAATACTAAGAAGGAATTCCGCTATCACAGGAAGGTTTCTACTCTTTTTTACAGTAAAATCACTCAGCAACGAGGACCCAGATGCAGAAACATCAAAATTAGCAGTTGAGAGATCAGGTAATGAAGAAGAGAAGGGAAAGAAGTGTAAACGTACAATAAAAGTACCAGAGTTACTAATTTCGAACGTATAAGAAGATCTTTCCCTGAAAACTCTAGCAGTTTGATACAGAGATGGGGTGTCTGCTGAATTGTTATTTTGTTGAAAAGAGCTGCTCTGCCTCTGCCCCTTGTAGCTGACAGAAGCAGAAACAAAGTCTCCAGTGAAGTCCCGGCGAGCGTTGGAGACGGTGATGTCTGAACCACAGTTGATGAAATACTGAGCAGGAAGAGTGTAGGCTAAGGAAGAAAGGTGAAGTGAAAAGAGGCGGAGGAGAAACAGAAGAAAAAAGAAAGGAGGAGGAGGGATTATTTCCATGAGAGGGGGAAACAAATTTCTGGTATTGTTGCAGAGCAATTGAAACTTGGAAGCTACTAAATGTGAAATTGGTTGAGAGTTCACAGGTTCTGAAAGTGGTGTGGAAAGAGGGAAGACTTCGAGGTAGACTTTGATCATCAAATCAATTTCAACCTTGCAAAATAGTAAAGAGGCAATTTGTCATTTGTTTGCATACTGGGTTTCATGCATTTACTCTATTTTCATAATTTCAGAAAGGGTGATTTTAAATTAACAATTTTAATACCAAATATCTAAAATGTTCTCGTACTGTATATTTTAAATTTTACACAACATAAATAAATGATGAATTTTATAACAATTTTAGCAATTTTTTTTTTGAAATTAAGAACCAATTTAATAATTTTTCAAAATATTAAATTATCTCAAACTTTACACCTTTAATAAATTTTGACCTCTTTTCAATTTTAATCTGAAAATACTCTTAACTTCATATTTTTTAGCCAATTCATGCAAATTTTAAATTTGTAAAATGGAATAAATTTTATATATAGTCCCTTAACTTTGATGGTTGTAACCAGACCACCCATAAACTTTAATTTAACACTTAATAATCATAAACTTCAATTTCGGATCACAAATTATCCTTTTAGTTGGACACAGAATTAAAGAATTCAATCCCATGGATCGTTCATATTTTTATAGGGGTTCTAAGAATTTATGTCCAATCTTTACAGTATTTTTTCATAAGTAATGCATATTTTCACAAACATCACAAATATTTTTACTTAATCTCTCCACTATTTTTATGGATCATAGATATTATAAGTTCATGCGAATTTCTAGCTAATCTCTCCATTATTTGCATAGGTCTAGATATTTTCACAAAGGCCATGCAAATTTTTGCTCAATTTATTCACTATTTTCACGGATTGTGGATATTCCTTAGGGGTCATGGGAATTTCTGCTCAAACTCTCCACTATTTGTACGACATGACCAACTCTCTCCACTATTCCACGATTCATGCATATTTCCATAGGGTTCGGCGAATTTCCACTCAATCTCTCCACTATTTTTACGAGTTGTGGATATTTCATCATGTGCTGTGAGAATTTTGTCCAATCTTTCATTTTTTTTTTTTTCATTGGTTGTGGATATGTTTTGAGAATTTTTGTCCAATCTCTCTATTATTTTCTCAAGTGATGGAAATCCACAGGGGTTGTGAAAATTTATTTCCAATGTCTCTTTTATTCATAGAGCGTGGATATTTCTAGAGGAGTCATATGAGAATTTCTATTCAATCTCTTTACACTTTTTTCGAGGATTTGTGAAAATTTATATTTCATCTCTCCTCTACTTTTAAGGGTTTGTGAAAATTTTTGTCCAATCTTTTCACTCCGTAAATATTTTCACACAAGCATTATAAGAATTTCTATTCATTCTATTAACTCTTTTATTTTATTTGTTACCCCTCTTAATAAAAAGTTACATTTATGATTTTAGTTTTTTCATATGAGATTTATTATTTTTGGTACCTATTTTATATTTTTTGTTGGATTAAATTTTCATATAGTTTATAATTGGTTATTTTTCTTTAATTTTGATTTAGATAATATATCTGATTATATGTGTGTCAAACGTGATTTTTATTTAAAAAAAGAAAAATATTAAAAACAATAGTTTAAATGAATATTAAGAAATTAATTCTTTTAGTGTATCACTTAAATGTTACAATTTCATAAATTACTGTAATTTTAGAACTAATCTTTATTATGCTTATATAATTATAATAGAGTTGCAAATTTTAGTATTAATGTTAATACAAAATTTTTAATTAAATTAACAATAATCAATTAAATCTTTCATATTATTAAAATTTACTGTTAAATAAAAAAATTGTCAGATATAAAAAGAAAAATTATAAGATGCATAAAATATTGCATGAACTATCTTTTATATAAACAAAATAAATTTTTTATCTTAAAAATATATGAATAATTGAAATTATATTAAACTTAAATCAGGAAAATAAAATTCTAAATATTATATAGAAATCCAATATAAAAATACATCCTAATACTATAATAATATTTATGAGTGTACTGAATTAGAATTATATTAAACTTAAATCAGGAAAAAATAAAATAAAATAATTCAATCTGAGCACAACATTAATTGGGTAACCCAACGGTAGACACGGCCATGGGCCGGTTCGCCTGAACCGGCCCGTGGTTGAACCGGCCCAAACTGCCCGAGGCTTAGAACCGTAAAAACCGTAACCTGAACCGGCCGAAGGACAGGCCGGTTCAGGTTTGATAATTTTTTGAACCGGAACCGTTTAAATCCGTGAACCGTGAGTGAACCGGCGGGCTTTGTGAATCGAACAGCCATGAACCGTCGGTTAACCGCCATGAACCGCCGGTTTAACCGCCTTGAACCGCCGGTTTTTAGTCCAGAATTTAACCGCCGGTTAACCTGAACCGCCGGTTCGGTGGGCCGATTACGGTTCGATTGACCCTTGAATCGTGGCCCGTCGAGCCGCGGCCCGAAACCGGCCCGGCCCGTGGCCACATTTACCCAACCGTGTTGTTCAAGGATATATAAACCAAACAATAAAATATTAAATTGCTTAATTGATCCAATGGCACAGTAAAATTGCTTTGTTTATTATTATATCCTGGAGCACAATAAAAAAGGTTATATCATTATTAGACACAATATTAACTTTTTCTTTTTTTTATAAAATTAAATATGTCCACTTATTTAGATACTAGTTACTTTATTTTGTAATATTAAAATTTTTTATTTAATTATATTTATTAATTATATACAAATTTAATTATTGAGAGGCATAGAAAATATTTGTATTAATTAAATAGTAATATTAATTTTTATTAATAATATTTGATGACCTACATGACACTATCTATATAAGTCTTGTAAATTTAGTAATAATGTCCATACTTGCATAAGACAATTGTTGCAACTTGAGTTGGATACACAAAAAATTAATTACTTTTGTAATTAATTTGATACAAGAGCTAATTTTGAGGTTGAATAATTTCTATGCTCTGTCAAAAGTTTCCATGAATTGTGGGTGTAGAAGCAGAAATATGCACAGGTCAAAAGTTCTCATGATCTGTGTGGTTTTAAAAGCAGAAATATGCACAACCCATGGAAATATACATTGATATGTAAAAACTTATGTCATCAAATTCACATGCCATTGTAAATTTTTATAGAGTATGAAAATTGTCCAAACATCTAAATTATGAATAATTATATAATATTTTTTTTATTAAAATATGTTTTTAATTTAATTAATTAATATTTAAAATTATATTTTTTATTAAAATATAATTTGAATTTTATTATTAATAATTAAATAGTATTTCTTGTTAGAGTATAATTTGAATTTACTTAATTAATTATTATAAATAAATATTTATAAAAAGAGAACTTATAGATTTAATAATATAGTTTAGACGAGCGAATGTCCCATTAACTCTTTTATATATATTATAGATTTATTATTGTTATGCAATTAGAAGGCTAATAATTGGAAGAGGAAAAAAAATTATACTAAGTTCCATTATTCAGCATTCCAGTTAGGCATGACCGCAGTCCTTTACCCCTTCCGCCTGCTTGTCTCCACCACCACCACCGCCTGCCTCGCACCAACTCCACCTCCGCCTCTACCACCCGCACCTCCACAACCATCGCCACCTTCGCAAAAATTACCGAATGATTTAGTAGTCAGAAAAAAAGAAAAAAAACCTAGAAACTACCTTATCACAAATGTCTTACGTTTTAAAATTGTATTTAAGAGAAATGTCAAATACTAATGTTTATATGTAAATTTTATATGTTTTAAAATTGCATAAATTTTATATGTAAATTTTAATGTGGCTGAATTCCAATTCAGCTGTATGCTAGTCGGCCGGTTCGGGTCATGACATAAATACAGCTTATCAAAGAATATTAATGGGTAAAGCCATAATGTAACTAATCGCAATCTCGCTCTTACGAAGAATATCATGTAATACAGCTTATCAAAAATTATCACAGTTCTTATATGATAAGCATTTCCAGCTTAAAATAAACATCAATTAGCTCATCATTATAAGCATTTTCATCTGCTCTATAACTTTCAGGCTAAAAGACAGTGATGTGAACTCATTAGAAGAAAAGGAAAGAAAAAGAAAGTGCCTTTTACCTTCCTGAAACTCCTTGCTAGTATAGTAATATTATCTGCCATAGCCCAGTTGCGAGAAAACCCCAGTAGCCATTGTAACAGAAGCATCAGTAGCTCCCGGGAATGTATCATCCTCGTCACCTGCAACTCTATGAGATGGCAGGAGGTTAACAGCTTGCAATCCCAACTCCAAATTAGCACTATTCATGCTTTCATCATCCAACCGTGTTTCCATTGAATTTTGTTGAAGCTTCAATGCAAATTCTAAATCCCACATCACATCATGCATCACAGGCCTTTCTGCACTACTTACCTTCAGGCATTTCTCTGCTGTTTCACCAAATTTTCGCAATGAACTCAAGTTAATAGTCCCCGACAGAGCAGGATCAATGATTTTTTCAAGCTGGCCTTTCCTCAGCCAAAGCATTCCCCATTCTGCTAAGTTCACCTCCTCCCTCCCGCCAGAACTCATTATTGCTGGTCTAGCACAAAGCACTTCAAGAAGTACTACTCCAAAAGAATATACATCAGATTTTTCTGTCAACTGTGCTGACATGAAATACTCCGGGTCAAGATATCCAAAACTGCCTTTCACACCCGTATTTTCATCAGGATCAATAGGACCTGACTTGGAAAGGCCGAAATCAGCAACTTTAGCAATATAATCTTCATTGAGCAAAATGTTTGTGGACTTAACATCACGGTGAATGATTCTTCCTGACAAGCCAGTATGCAAGTAATGAAGTCCTTTTGCTGCATCAATGCAAATCTTGAGTCTTTGCTCCCAAGATAGTTCATACCGTGAAGAATAATTTTCGGAATTATCTTCTGAAGTGTAAAGATGATCTCTTAGGGTGCCCTTCTCCATAAATTCATAAACCAATATCATTTCATTTCTTTCATCACAGTATCCGATCAAGGAAACAAGATGGCGGTGATGAATTTGAGATAGGACTATGATTTCTGTTTGGAATTCCGAGATACCTTGGCCATGACCTGGTTCACTTCTTTTAACTGCAACATTTACGCCTTCACGAAGAGTTCCCTTATAAACTTTACCAAATCCACCCTCACCAATCAAGAGTTTTGCATTGAAGTTCTTTGTTGCGCGCTGTATTTCAGTATATGGGATTTTCAATGCCAGTTTCAAGTCAGGAGCAAGAGAAATATTAGCAGCTCTTTCAGCCAACCAGTTGCGAGAACTTCCTCCATAAAGAGGCACAGAAAATGGCATTCCTGAAGTTTTATAAGCCTTTGCTCTCCTGTATTTCAAAGCCACCAAAGCTACTGCTAAAACCAGAAGAAAAAGCATAGAACCAATTATCCCAAAGACAAGAGGCATCCTACTTTTTCTTGTACGTTTGTTTGGTTGTTCCAACATTTCCAAAATCTCTAGCCCATTCAAAAATGCATCTTGTGTATCAGAATCACTAAGTTTGTGCACACTTATACTCATGATTCCAGAATTATCAGAGTCAACAACAAAGTCAAAGTAAAATGGAGATGCAAGTAACGAAGTGGCATCATAACTACTGATATTCTTACTAAAGTTGCTATAAATGTTAAGTTTGAATTTCAGAGCAACAAGTGCTCCACTAATAAAGTCGCAGAAATGAACCCGGACAAGGTGCTTTGAATATTTGCTGACATTGAAACCCCAAGTTATATTGGAAAAATTTGAGCTTTTCAGTTGCTTACAAGTCCTATACACATGTTCTGGAGCAGAATATTCACTTTCCTGTGGACCAGAAGCTAACGCGCCTTCAAAGGGGAAACAATTCTTTGCATCTTCTTTATATGCCAGGAAACCATCATCAGGTATCCAAGTTCTCCATAAGCTATCATTAGTTTCCGTGATTTTTTCACCTCCAACATTGATTCTGTGGACAGTATGGAAGCCTTGATGGAGCAATCCACTATAACTGCCTCTTGTTCCTGCAGGACTGACATGAGTTGTATTATCAGGAATGAAGCTTTCTGGTGCAAGAAAGACTTCCATAGCATTTACAAAAGCTAGATGTGACTTATTGTAAGGGATGAAGTCAATGATTAATTTTCCTGCATCAAATGTAAGCAAGAATTCCTTAACCACAGGTGAATCACTCGATGAGACACTAAAATTTGATAATAATAGAAATTCAGAAGCTTTGACGCTGAATAAAGCAGTGATCAGGTTAACATCTGAGGTTGAGAAAGCAAAGAAATGAAGTCTTATTATGTATATGCCTTGTTGATCGATATTGAACTGATAAAAAGACGAGCGTCCTTGGAAAACTCTTGCAGTTTGATACAACAATGTTGTAGATTGGTTGCTGCCCTTTACAGCTTTGCTTGAAGTACCAACTATGTAAGAGGCATCACCAATAAAAGACCGCTCGGATTCAAGGCTGGCTGGGGAGTCTGTTCCACAATTAATGAAGTATTTATCGGGAATAGTGTAACCTGAGGAGGGAAACACAAGCAAGAATAATTGAATGAAAATTATAAATAGAATGATATGGATCCTGCAAAATAGAAGCTTTTCCATGGAAATTGTTGCTTTTTTTCAGTAAAGTGAAGCAAATAGTTATCAGTGAGATGGGGAAAATGATAAAGGTGGCAGTGATGAACAATTATACATATCCTTACAAAATTAAAGTTGTTAAAGAAACACAAAAACCTGCTTTGATGACTAAATATAAGTTATAGTAATAAGTTGAAAATGGTAGAAATAAAAATCAAACTGCTGTTCACATGTTCACTGTTAGTAATGGAAGATAGTGATCCATTACTTTTTGACAATTATGATCATAACATTATAAAGTAATATTTTGTGCATAATTAACTTGCTTTAAATGAATGTCAGTCCATTTATCGTTAGTGCAAATAGATGCCAAGACTCAACTGAAATTAAAATATATTTAAGTGGGTCACTTCTGCTTAAAAAGTGGTATGAAATGATGTCAAAAAAGAATGAAAAAGAAACATCAAAGCAAAGAAATCCTAATGTTTCGGGCCCATACACCACCATCAAGTTCCTTTCCAGTTAAATGGTGAGATTGAAAATTGATAAATATCTTCCTTTTTGCTATTAGCTACTCGTTTATCTTCTCTTTATGAGGAATACTAATAGAAATCACTCTTAACTGATCACTTCAACTGGGGAGTGTATGATGGGATTTAGGATGGTATCAGATTATTGTTTCATTTGGTATAGGAATTCCAAATAATGATATCATTCAAGTTTCCACTTGCATGCTAGATTGTTCCAAATCTTTTGGTTAATGTCCAGAATTTAAAAAAAAAAAAAAAAAGGTCCACAATTGCCTCTGGTTTTTTCAACATTTCAGCTAGCTATTGACAAGTAGCAGTTAGAAGTTGCTGATGATTTTGAAACTATTAGAAGTATCTAATTAATTTTGAAATGAGCAACACCAAATTCCAATTACTAATTCAAACGGGCTTTTGGACTCCTAGGGTCCTGATCAAAGCCCAATATTTGAAAGTCGAAGGAGATAGCAAGTCACCTTAATATTTCAAGGCCCAAACTAGAAGTCCACCACAACAGAAAAACCAATGAAATGCCAACAGGCAGTTTTTGACGCAGCCCCAGGTTTTTCACGTCCTACCCTACTATAAGAATCATCTAATTGTTTACAGTAATATAAAATTGATGATAGTGGCATCAAAATCAAAAATAAGCAAAAGGAAGACAAGAGAAAGAGAAGAAGCACTAACAAGGAAAGATGAAGGGTCAATGGACTGCTACAAAGCCCAGCAGAAGCGATGATCTTTTGGATGATAATGCTCAGCTTCAAATCACCAAACAAGTTAGAGCTCAATTCGATTCAATTGCTCCAAAACGACCTGCAAAACCAAATAGAAGTGAATCAGACTCAGATATCACAACAATACCAAATCCTTCTGTTTTTGATGCTGACCAACAACATCATATTATTCCTGAGCTTGACAGGCTTCGATCTCTTCAATCCCAATCTCTATCACCTGTATGTAAAATTTCATTACCTTTTATTTTATATTTTACTAACATATAAAATTATAATTGTTCTTGAACTTATTTGCAGGTAGTATTTTCTAAAGAAGAGGTCAAAATTGAGCAAGATGAGTTCGTGGAAACGCAGTACTACAAGGAGTTGGATTCTATTGACAAGCAGCATCACACGGTTCTATTTCAATCTTCTTCTTCTTTTATTTGTTATGTTTTTGAATGGGTTGTGATTGGTTTTGTAATTGAACAGACAGGAAGTGGATTCATAAGGGTCGTGGAAGAAGAAAATGAAAATGGATATAATATTCAATTGCCAAGAGGTGAGGGTGGTGGTGGTTCTACTTTGGTTTCTGGTTGCAGAAGCAATCCTGCAACAAACGACTGGACTCCTATCCAAAACGACAATCAGGTTAGCCGTTTGTCTGTCTATCGGTATTAGAAATTAATCAAGACATTTTTATTTATTAACAAACCATTATTAAAACAATAAGTACTTTTCTTTTTGATTTCAGGATTTCGTTTCTTGCAAGCCAAACAGGAGCGAGAGTAGTTGAAACAGAGGTAAAGAGAAATGGACAATCTGCATAGATATATTATTTTTTTATAGCTAGAGAGTTCTTATGCAGAGAACCATAGCCGGACCCCTAATATTATAATTCTATATTATTGATTGTATCTGTTGTAGTAAGTTTTTAGATAAGGATTACTGAGTGGGTTTTTGCCTGAAATATTAATATTCTGAAGTGGACTTCATACCAACAATACAAGTTCTAATGCCTTCTACATTATCCTTTAACAGATACAGTCTCACCTGCTAATAACAATATAGTATTGACTTAATTTTCAATAATTATAAAAAATGAATGAATGTCTAAAACAAAATTACCAATGTATCTGAATTTTTTTATATTGATTTTCAGTTGAATAGAATGCAAAGTAAAAATATTAATAATTTCAAGTAAATAAAAAAATTGTTCCATTTGTAAAATCAAGCCATCAAAAATATCTTTATTTCTTTTCACACGATCATCGTTAAATCAAATATGCATATTCATCATCGAAACAATCATGAAATAATCTCATTTACATTTATTCCCAATGGCATTGCAAAATCAGAAGAGATGCAAATGGATCAGACTCAAAAACATAACTCTCACACCAATTAATGGAAACCGGATCGCATGACAGACGATGAAAACTCAATTATCGAGAATTGATCAATTATTAATAACGATAAACCAAGCAATCGCATTTCTAAGATGGAGAATTTTGCTCACTAGCAACGGCACCGTCTTGCTGTTTTCTTGCCTTGTTCTTGATCATTTCAAGCGTTCTCTTGCTGATCTCCTTAGAATAAACTTGAAGGATCTCGATTCCTTGGGATGATTCATCCTCAACGCCGAAAGTGGCGGAAGCAGCGGCGGCGTTGAAAGAATCTTCCTCGATGATTTTGGCGCTTGTGACGGCCTCTTCCAAAGAAATAGTACCGTAGCGGTTAGTGAAGGATGATGGAGAAGAGAGGGTATTGGTTAGGTGCTTGATGACGACGTCCCGTGTTTTCTCCGACGGCGGCCAAATACGGAGAGAGAAACTCGGCTTTGCCGGTGATTCGGGATTGTTTTGTTGTTGCTGTTTTTCAATTTCTGCCATTTTCTTCGCACAGCTTATTTCACGATAATAACAATAATTTGTGCTAATAAAAAAGATACTAATAATTTGTGTATTTATAATGTATAATTTGATCAGATGAGTAATGATAGAAGGTTGAGGAATTTAGTGTGTGATGAAAGGATGAAAATAATTATAGAAAAAGTAAGAAAAATAATATATATTAAAAAAACTAATGAATATGTTAAATATTTTATAATACTAACTAATATCATTTTGCAATAATTCTAAATTTTATTGACATATATTAATATTAATAAATAATTATTTTAATTTTTCGGTGAATGTCGCTGGAAACCATATAGCTATGACATCGAGACTTTTCCCCGATCACCTAGTGAAATTTAGAAAATTTTTAAATTATATTAATACATATTGGTTTTATATTAAATTTTTAATTAATTAAAATAAATTAATATTTTTTAACAAAAGAATATTCTTTAAAACGATATTTCACTGCATATTTGCTATTTTTTGAAATGGAAAGTGAAATGTCTTATTATACCACACCTGCCTTCAAAATGCATGCATGTGTCAACCTATTCAGCGAAAAGCTCACTAGCAAAACATCGGGCTTTACACATAGCCTCTAATGGTGAGGCTTTAGGTGTTGTAAGTCCACTTGCTTCAGTCATATCCACTTCCTTTTCACTAATCCTTTCCCACTCAAAGCACTGAATCAAAGAACCCAAACTCAAGCCCAATACACGATTGGCCAGCCCAATTCCAGGACATGCCCTTCTTCCCATCCCAAAAGGCAACATTTTATAGCTCTCTACTCCATTTCCATTTTCGAATCTTTCAGGCTTGAAAATTTCACTCTCATCCCATAATTTAGGATCTGTTTGTATAGCCCATGCATTAACCAATACCATCGTGTCCTTTGGTATACTGTATCCTCCTACACTGCAATCAGCAGATGACACGTGTGGGACTAAGAGTGGTGCTGGTGGATGCAATCTAAGCGTCTCTGAGATTATAGCTTGAAGGTAAGGAAGGTTTGGGAGGTCTGATTCTTGTAGTAAACGATTTTGGCCAACTTTAGAATCTAACTCGTTTCTAGCCTTTTTTAAGATGTGGGGATTGTTTAGTAAATTAGCAATTGCCCATTCTGATGTTACTGCGGTTGTATCTGTTCCAGCTAAAATGAAAACCTGCAGATATTTTTTAATAATAAATGTTGGTTAATTTTGATAAATTAAAATGATTTTTTCGAAAATAAAGATAAAATTTAAGAGCATTGATTTGGGTTCAAATCAATTATCCAACTCCTACTTTTTCATTTTAATTTTTTTATTTTTGAAATAACATTGTAAATATTTTCATAGAACATTACTATTTTTGTTTACAATACTATTTTGTTTTTATATATTCATAAATTAAACTAACCCATATATATATTTTATATAATATTCTATTTTATCTAAAATTATAATAAGTTAGTTCAACTTCCATAATTATTTTTTTCCATACTTTTAAAATAATACCATATATCATTTATGTTGGTTTTAAAATAGTTCACTCTATATTCGAATTTTTAAAAATTGACTCAATCACAGAAATTAATTTTTAAAATAAAGAGATTGAATATTTTAATTATATTAAAAAAAATATTATGGTAATTTTAAATAAAAATTAATTATAAGAATTTTAGTTCTTCTGAAAAAAGGTATCATGAGATATTTATAATTGAAAAAGAAATGTGTGGAGAATACTGTGTTTGGGATTCTGCAAAGCAAGTTGTAGATAAGATATGATAACACGTCAATTTCTTTGCTGGTCTTACTCTTAAACATTAATTTCTCTCCAAAAAAAATATCTTAAAAATAGTAATAAGTAATTTATTTTAGACTGTAATAAGAAAAAAAATGAAAAAAAGGAGAATTTGAATTTAATTACTAACCAGAATAAGTCCTTTAATTATCTCATCGGAATAAAATTCCGGCTGTGAATTTTGCAGAGAAAGAAGATGATTTATCGTATTAACACCACCACTCCGCTGCTGCTCGTCGATCAAATCTTGCATTAATTTATCACTTTCTTCTCCAATCCTCTTCATTTTCTTTACAAGCCCTCGCAAATCAGACCACCGTAAAAATGGCAAAAAATCTTCCAAATTCGCTGCTCCTGCACATTTCGATGTTTCTTCAATAACCTCTCTGAATTTTCTCGCTTCTTCACTTCTTTCTATATCTTCACCATAATAACGCTTCCCTGCAATCATTCTCAGAACTATATTATACGAAAACTCCATAAACATTGATTTCATTTCCACTTTTGTGAACCCATGGCTCGAAGCTTTATACAATTTACGCAATAAAATCTCAATTTCGTCCTTTCGGCTTTCTAAAAACATGTTTAGCCGATTCGAAGAGAAGATTTCGAGATTTCCAATTCGACGGAGGTTTCGCCAATGGTCGCCATATGAAGCTGTCAAAAGCATACTGTAATTGTAGCCTATATATTTGGCCACCAATGATTTTGGACGGTTTGCTAAAACGATGTCGTTTTTGGTGAAACATTCCTCTATCAGAGATGGAGATGAAATTACTACAACTAAATGGGATCCGAAGCGTAGGGAAAGTATCGGACCATAGTTTTGGGATAGTTTTTGAAGAGTTCGGTGGAGTGGTTGTTTGAGAAGATGAAGATGGCCTAAGATTGGAATAGCAAGTGGACTCGGAGGAAGCTTTTTGTCTGTTCTTGAAAAAATCTGGACTAAGAGAAGAAAGAGAATTATAGGTAGAACTACATGTAGCAACATCTCCTCCATTGTTTATGTTTCTTGGAAACTTATGAACTTAGAGCTAATAATAAGCTCTCCCACTAGTCTAATATACTACTGAACTTAGGAGCTTATAAGCTGCTTCTTCTTCTTCTTCTTTTTTCTTTTGAATATTGTATGTAAGATCAACATCGAGTGCAAAATACGTATAAATTTTAAATTTGAATTACAAAAATTAGTCTGTACATTCAATTAAATATTACAAATATTTTATTAATTTATTTAGAGCAGAGGAACTTGCTAAAACACATAAAAATTGGTTCTAGGAGACTATAGAGAAAAAAATTCTTTTAGGTCATCGACTTTTCTGCTAACTATTTTTATGCCCGCACTTTAATTGAATAGCGATTTTTAGTACAATTAGTATTTTTCCAATTTTAATAATTTAATAATATTTCTAAATACTACTGTATTTATTTCTTATTTAAAAATAAAAAATTATTTGAAATAACACATTTTATATTTTAATTTTAGTTAATTAATTAAAATAAATTAATTGTTTAACAAAGGGGTAGTCTTAAAATTTTTTAAAAAATTTATAGCTTTATTAATTATAAACTGTTATTTCACTAATTATTAAATTTAACGTTCAATTTTGTCAAATAGAAAGTCCAAATGTACTATTAAATGTCCTTGTCCAAATGTACTATTAAATGTCCTTTTAAAAATTAGAGTGCAATTTAAGTTATTAAAATTTTATTTTTATCACAATTTGAATTATATATAAACTAATATTAAAAGTATAATATTCATAATTAATATAATTTCATCTTGCATGAATTTCAATTAAATCAAATTTTTGTCAAACATTTAATTTTATATTTAATAAAATACATACAATACAAATAACTGCATTCGGGAATGTATTAAGCTTTCAATAACTTTTTTTTTTTAAATTTTTAATGCTTAAATTATAAAATGTTCAAATATTCATAACACTCTAATCATGTCCAATTTTATAAAAATTAGTTATATGAACCAAAATAAATTTTAATAAATTTTATTATTTATCAAAGTAGTTTCTCAAAATTAATTTTAATTAGTTGATACTATTATTCTATTTTAAATTAGAATTTTCTTTAAAAAATTTGCTATTTCATTTCATATAATAAATAAATAGATAAGTCATTCTTTATGTGAATAAAATAACTAAATATATATAAAATAAATAACACGACAATACACATTTGTATGTTATAAAAATATATTATAACATTATAAAGAATATTTTTTTTCTCTTTGTTTTACAAATAAAACTAATAATTTCTTAATTCAAAATTTTTATTATATATTTTATAAATTATTTTAATTGAATAAAAATAAAAATATTAGAAGTTAAAAATACGTAAATAAATTTTATATTAAAATTAGTTTTATTATTATTATAACAACATTTGATTAAAGCTCATACTTTTATTAAATATTAGGTTTAATATTAATCACTTTATTTGTTGAAATGGTTATACTATTTATTTTATTAATATTAATAAATTTAATTTTAAAAAAAATTGTATAAGACAATTAAATTAAATTTATAATAAGTAGGGATAATTTTATTATTTTTATAAATTAGTTTACCTTATTAAATAACTTAAGTATTCAATATAATAAGATGATACTGTGATAAAGCTTGTAATAATATTGATAAAATTGCAACTGAGTATTTGAAAAATTATAATTAAAGAAACAAAAATTATTATATGTTATTATGTAAAATTTACGAAATTAAATATAAAACTATATTTGAATACTAATAATTCTCTTTTCTTTTGATTTTGAATTAAATATATAAATATTATGTTATAAATCTAATAATTTCATGTTCAAAATTTATTAATTGATTTATTTTTCTAAAAAAAATTATTTTAATAAGGACTTTTCATTTAATAAATATTTCATCTTATTTCTAATGCTACTATTATAATATTAAAAAAATATATTTTTAGAGAATTTAATTTTTTTAATATAAGAATACTATGTTATTTTAAACAATAATTATAAATTTCCAATATTTTTATTTTAAATTTTTAGAATTTAATGTAACATTTCATAAATTTAATAACTTTTATGAATCTAATTTTTTTCACAAATATTTTATTGATAGTAGAGTTATATATAATTAATTTTTTAAAAAATGAAATTATCAAAGAATTATTAAAACACATTATGCATGCATTAAAAAAACATATTACAAATTTAAAAATTGAAATAATATAAAAACGGGGATACATTAATTAAAATAAAATATAAATAATGAATATTAAAAACGAATATCCACGTGAAATACACATTATTAAAAAAAAATAGTCACTGATAAATACCATTTACAAAATTATTTATACTATTTTCCATGAAAATAAATTTGTAAGTCTCGGTCCAACACTTCATTTAAGCTCTAATTTATTTAATTTTTAAAAATCTCTTTAGATATCAAAACAATAGAATTTGAATAAGAATTTTTTTAATTTTTTAGTGCAATTCATAATTTATATAATTTGAGTGAGATTTTTTAACATATTTGAGAAATTAAAAAGTCTAATTTGGATAAGACTTCCACAGTTTTTGATATATTTATTTATTTATTTGAATTAAAAAATATTAATCTCTTGAAGAAAATTATACGAATTTTAGATAGAAAGACCTAATAAGATAACAGTTTTAAAGATTGAGGACCTGAAAACATATTTTAAAAAATTGAGGAATCTAAGAATAGATTAAGATAAAATACAAGGAGCTCGGGACAATTCTCACATCTGAAAATATTAAACTTCATTACACTTTCATAATATCACGTGCTTTGCACATGACAATTAGTGGCGTAGCCTTGGGCATTGATACCCCAATCCCTTCATTCAGATCAATGTCCTCACCATCAATTGTTTTCCATTCAAAACATTGGATCATAGAGCCCAAAGCAAAGGCTACAACTTTATTAGCAAGATCCATTCCAGGACACACCCTTCTTCCATGACCAAATGGGAAGAACTTATAACTATAATTCTCACTTTCACCCTCTGCAAATCTCTCAGGCTTAAATCTCTCTGCATCTTTCCATAATTCAGAGTTTCTATGTATAGCCCATGCATTAAACAGTACAACTGTGTTTTTCGATACTTCATATCCTTGGATTGTGCAATCTTTGCTTGACAAGTGCGGAAGAAGCAACGGACCTACCGGATGTAATCTAAAAGTCTCAGATATAATATTTTTAAGATAAGGTAAGTTTGAAACATCTAATTCATCCATTAGTGTTTGGTGCCCAATTTTAATGTCTAATTCATCTCTTGCTTTCTCTAGCACTTGTGGATTGTTGAGTAAGTTTGACATTGCCCACTCTATTGTAAGAGATGATGTGTCCGTCCCGGCAAATATGATATCCTGTGTACATTTATGAAAGAAAGAATGATCAATTTAGAAACTATACGTTTTTTGTCCAATTTTCCTCTTAATTTGGCGGAAATCTATCAAAACCAAAATCTATAATGATGGCAAAAATTTCATGATTTTCAAGGATTATTATTCATAATAATCAATTACATATTAAACAAGTATAACAGACCAAACAAAAATAGAAAATGACAATGATTTTAAATAGAAAGCAATTAAGAGGTGGGTTTTAGCCTGGTTTGATTTGGAGATCACCATAACCCAAAATCAATTTGTCAATGGGAGAAGTAAGCAATAACAGTTTTTCAAATATAAAATTTAATAAATAGCTGAATGTTTCAAAAATTCACTAAATAGAAATCTGTAGTTTTTTAATTCAAAATTACCATTTCTATATAATTATCACATTTATATACTAACCATTAATTTACATAGATAATTCTTATATAAATATCAAATTTATATACACTATATAAATTTTAAATTTACATTATGACCACTATATAAATAAATATATAAACAAAATAATTAGTATATAAAATTAATATTTATATACTGATCCATATATAAATATTTATTTTACACAAATGAATATGTAAAAATCAGTTTATATATTAATAAATATATAAATATCAATTTTTACATACTAATAATTTGTTTATATACAATTTTATATACTGATTCTTTGAAATTGATATACTAATATCAAATTTATTTAATGACAATAATATAAATCAGTTTATAAATAAAACAATCAGTATCTAAAAAATGATATTTATATACTGGACAATATATAAATATAGATTTTGTATATAAATATAGATTTTATAAATATAGATTTTGTATACTGTTGGAGTATATAAATCACCACAACATATAAATCATTATTTAAACAAACAATTGATATGTAAAAATTTACATTTATATACTACTCACTACATAAATAATGGTTTTATATACTAAATATATAAACATTTATAAAATTATTTTATTATTTATATGTTTAAATCTAATTATTAAACAACTATTATGAAAATATATATATATATATATATATATATATATATATATATATATATATATATATATATAT
>CANUEY010332204.1:0-20920 GCA_948099555.1 Croton setiger | reverse complement strand
TATTAAAATTGTAATTTCATCGTGATTTCAACGGAAAATGGATTTTTTTTAACTGAATTACAAAGAATAAAATCCTTTATTTTGAAAAATAATAAAATTTATGGATAAAAATTATAATTTTTAATTTATTTTTAGAAAATGATATTTGTTGCCAATTACAAGCAAGAATTATTCATAAATTAATGTTACTTCCATTTGGAATGAATTAAGATTTTCTATTCAGTTCTAAATAATTTTCTAATAAATTCATTTACTGATAAATTTAATAAGTATAAACTAACTAATTTAAGCTTCAAATCTTTTTTATTTTTTATTATCTTACAAATTGAATTTATAAATTAAATTTATAAAATTTTGTGAAATTTATTTATTGAAAAAACTCTAAACCTGATACATGTAGCATAATACAATCTTAATTTATTTAATTGACTTTTGTCCATACATTTACCAAAGTGGTCTACCATTGAACTTGAAATCTGTTTGATAGACTGATTTTCAGTCATGCTCATATGAAACTTCCTTTCAAATTCCCAACTCTCAATTCATATTTGGAAACAGATAAAAGTCAGAATCTTTAATGATGTGAAAAGTGTTTGGTACGGTCAAGAGATAAACATATTTCCTTGCACTTTCTAACTTCAGTACAATGCTAAGTGGGTCATAATTTAATTGATTTATTAATTTTATATATATAAATATATGAATTTCTCTTATTGCTTATTGATATTCTTCTTTAGGTCTTCCATTAGTTCTGCTATTGGCTGAAGAATCTGACTTTGTATGGTTGTATTTTTTTTTTTTTAATTAGAAAAGAGGAAACCATATTATTACCTCCTAGGAATAAAATGCAACAAATTACTAGGAATCACGTCACATACGTACATGAGTACTAGTATTAAAAATTTAAAAAAAAGTCCTGCAATATGGAACAATTTGCTCGAAAATAAATGAAAAATAATAGCTCATTAAATATGATTTAACAAAATGGTTTTTCAGATAATGAACATCAGTTGGTTTGGAAAGCTAGGCGAACAGAAGCAAAATTATTAAATATCTCAAGAAAACTCATCATTTCCTCTCGGAATGGTATGACATAATTGTATGAAAAAAATCTTAACTAATTCATGAGTTCTTTTGTTCAAATTGAATTAGCAATTCAACAAGAATATAATTGGGTTATTATGAAAATGGATGCGATAGAGGTTGTCAAGTTGATCCAACGTCTTGAAAATGAGGTAGGAACCATGATGCTTACTCTTATGGATTTAGACTCCAGCTTTGTTTCTTATCAACGTAACCATGTCTATGAAGAAGCCAATTTTTGCGCTCACAATCTAGTTCAATTTCTATTAATTCCTCTTAATATAATGTAATGAGATTGATTTCTCTCCCTTTGGAGTTGAACCTATCTACTATCAATCAAGAGGATTTCTCTTAGATAAAATTGACTGTCATCAGATATAGTTACACCAAGCTTAGAAAAGTATATAGTATGCGACCAAAGAGCTATGGAGAATCAATAAAAATACACATCCAATTAAGCATATGAAACAAAATAAATTGTAACCAATAATGGAGTGCAAAAGGCTAAATTTATTTTGACTCAGATTCCCAACTTATAGTAATCATAGAAATTAAAAAATTTGAAAATTATTTTGGAGAACAACCAAGTGAAAGAAATTTTATTTGTTAAAAATTTTTTCTATACGTTTTATACTAATAATATAATAATTTTAATATTTTAAATTAGCTCCTTACCTTTTTATTTATTCATTATATTTTAAATTATTAATTTTTAGGAGAATATTGATGAAAAAAAAAATCAATTTTAAGTTCTATTCCCGTGAAAACAGTAAAAATTATTTTTTTTTTAATATAAAAGATGTCACGACCGCTACAGATTAAAGGTAGCACTCCCTGAGCACCAAAATAAAGTTAACAGTGTGATTGATAGGAATTGAACTCAAAATTTTTACATTATATCATTTTCAATAAGACTAAGATGACCAACGAGACCACACGTCAATAAGCAAAACTATATTTTTTAAATTTTTTTGTTAATGTAGCTTTTATTTCAGTTGTTTTACTAGATTTTAATAATGACTAACCTCTCTAATTATTAAATTTCAACTTTTATTGTTTTATAAATTATTTCTACAAATATGTACCAACCATACAAATAGTAAACCAAACTAATACAATTAGTGTAAGCCACTTTCTTAAAATGTGACCTACGGAGAGATCCTAAAAAGGGTATTGTCTGAAGGTAGCCTTTGAGGGAGGTTGTGTCGCCTATTTTAACCTTGGCCTACCTCGATCTCTACCTAGGGGAGAGGTCACCTGAATAGCCTCCTGAGACTAGCAAGACACTTTGACCCTGAGAATATAGGGTCCCTTGGCTCCCGACATTCATGAAGCTCATTGAATCCTATTGGACGAGGGATTCTTGAATTACCTCTATCACAACTTCCCTATAAAAAGGAACCTAAGTGTCTCTTATAAAACCAACTTACACTTGAGACTTTTCACTGGTGTGGCGAGCATGAACTTTCAGATCACGATATAGCTACCTCCTAATTAGGTACCTTTAAATCGCGACCTTCAATACAACTACCTCTTAGATAGCTACCTTTGACGATCTAAAGCTTTTGAGGTCATGAGAATATATATAATAGTATCATTGTCACTATTTAACCAAATAATCTAAGGGTGTTGATATGGGGAGAATCACTTTCGAGAAGGTCTAGGGTGGACTCTAAGGTCCTTTATTTATGAAGGGTGAATAAAAAATATATAAAAATAGCCAAAGCGAGGTTTAGTCCCGCAACCTTTAAGTACAAAGGTTACGCACTTTCCACTAGGCTAACCTATCACAAATGACTACTTAATGCTTGGAAATGTATTAATCTGATTTAGGTTGGTATAAGAAATGAAGAAAAGAAGCCATAGCAAGGTTTGATCCCGACATCTGCTCTTTTTGTGCTCGGATCATACAATATCAACGCCTCGTATTAGAGACATTCTCCTCATACGCATGGGCCATATATGTATCAACGCCTCGAATGAGCAACCTGCTCCTCATACGCTTGGGCCATATACTTCAATGTCTTACATGCATGACCTGCTTCTATGTGATTGGGCCATACAATATCAATGCCTCGTATGGGCAACTAATCTCCTAATATGCCTGGGCCAAATACTTCAACATCTCACATGCGCGACCTGCTCTTATATGCTTGGGCCATACATTCAATGCCTCGTACGAGCGACTAATATACTCATATGCTTGGGCCACAAGGATCAGCGCCTCACATAGGAAACTTGCTCCTCATGCGCTATTGCTAAGTCTAATCATTAATTACTTTATGTTTTTTATTTGAGCTACTTCATTATAGTTGTTCACTTATGATACTACTTACTCTTTATATCTTACTAGATGTATCCGAAATCTAAATGACGCCATGCTAGAAAATGATAATATGAGATCTTACATAGGCAACCTATTCCTTATTTTGGGGGAAGGCCATGTTTCAAGAGTTGAAGATTATTTGAAAAAATGCTTAAGTTCAAAAATTTATAAATGTATAAGTAATTTACCAAACATGAAGTATAATCCTAGAGATCGCAATATTTTGGAAAACAAAAAGCTCATATATATTACTTTGATTAATAGTACATCCAAATAAAGCAGCCTTAAGATCGCAAAAACAATGAATCAACTTATAAGGCTGCTCCACTAGTTTGAGGGTCGCCATATGAGATCGATCCCTTGATTGATATGATGAAATTATTTTGATTATATATTTTGGGCGATACATTGACTAAACAATAAAGAGTCTCAATATAAAAAAAATAGTGGAGTTTAGAAAAACAAATTCATGTATAGATCAACAATCGTTTATGTCATGAGAGGGCGAACTCAAGGTTGCCAATGCCAACATGATAGTTCACCATAATTGGCTAAGTGTAAAACATAAAGGCCTATGCAAACTACAAGCTAATTAATCCCAGGGTCAGCCTCCCGAAGACCGGGTTGGAAGGTGGGAAGACGTCCTACTATCTTGGCTAAGAGAAAAGAGATTCTTGCCATGTAGACAATCACCAACAGAATTTACATAAAACGGCTGGTGAGGCCATGAGATACAATTCATCTAATAATTTCTGGTACTCCTCACATTTTTTTCTGAAACTTCTTCCTTGTCTATTTAATGTTTCGTATAAGCGACCTTCTTGAAGTCTAAATTTGTGAAGATGTTTTTACACTAAGGGATGTCACCTATTTCGAGTCGTGCAGGGAAAAGGGACCTAGCAATTCAAATCATATCACTGTCGACTAGTCCAAGGCTAGTTAGCTTAAAGTCTGAGAACTCATAGGGTGACATTGTTTAGCTTACAGAAATAAAAGCTAATGTGCGTACAATTATAGAAGAGTCGAGCACGAGAATCTAAGTGCAACTATGACCCCATAAATTACAGGTGTACCCTTGGGGTTAACGTTTAACAACAAGGGACAATGAGGTAATTAGGTGAAGGCACTGAATCGCCACGCTAAAGTACGCATATGGAATTTGCACATGAGATTTTTCCCACTAAAAGCCTAGTGAGTGACTGAGTCCCTGAAAGTGACGTTTGGAGTTCCCTTTATAGAAAATTAAGACTGTGAGATCTGATATTCCCATGTCTAATAGGAGGCTCCGGGTCATGTGAATTTCGGAGCCTAAGAGGTCATATCTCTTTTCTGAGATCATAAGGTCGCAACCTGCATCCAAAGTCTCTTGCAAATCGGCTTTCAAGAGGTAAGTTGATTAGAGGGTCGACGAGCATAAGGCTGACCTTCGACTCTTGCTTCAGGCCGCACGTGCGACCCTTCCTCTGGGATAGGCAGTTTGAGGGATCGATTCTTAGGGGTGGCTTACACCCACCATCTTAATTTCGGTTGTAGATAGGGTTGGCAGTTTTTGAGTTATAACAGACCTCTAAAGGTTATTGATTGAACCAAAATATGAAATGACTTGGACTTATGATGAGGACATCTGTAAGCACCTCCCTGAAATGTAACCTACTGAGATCATGAAAATGGTGTTGTCTGGAGGCAAGCCTTTGGGAGGAGATTGTGTGGCCTACCTTCACTATGGCCTACTTTCACCTTGGCTTACCTTCATTACGATCTAATTTAACCTTGACCTACCTTCACTGTGGCCTACTTGACATAGACCTACCTCGACCTCTATCTAAGGGAGAGGTCACCCGAATAGTCTCTCAAGGTTAGCAAGACACTTGGAGCCCGAGAATATAGAATATAGAGGTCTCTTGGGCCTGACATTTACAGAACCATTGAATCCTATTGGACGCGGAATTCTCGAATTGCCTCCACCCTAACTTCTTTATAAAAAGAAACCCAAACATCACTTATAAAATTAACTTACTCCCGAGACTTTCAATTAGTTTTTCCACATGTATGGCAAACTGGGTATATGTATGTATGTATTTATTTGAACTTTGTACATGTATGTATATAGGGTACTCAAAATAAATTCTTTGAACAATAATTTAATGCTGTTATCGTTTCAATTCGATTGAAGTTCATACACACTAGTACATATTAACAATCGACATCAGTAAACAAAACCAAAGTTAGATGTGGCAATGGGCCGGTTCGTCCCGCCAGGCCCGACCGAACCGGCCCGGATGTAAACCGGCCCGTAACCGTGAAAAACCGGCCCGTACGAAACCGTAACCTGAACTGGCCGAAGGACGGGCCGATTCAGGTTCATAAAATTTTCGAACCGTAACCGTGGAGGCCCGTGAACCGTGAGTAAACCGTCCGAACTGTCGAATCGCCGGTTAACCGGAAAAAATTAAAAAAATTTGAAAAATGAAAAACCGACGGGCCAAACCGGCGGGCCGAACCGCCGGGCCTCTGACCGAACCATGAAAGGACACTTTGCAGCTTTAACCGAAGGGTTGGCCCGTCGGTTTGAACCGGCGGGCCTCGAACCGTAGACTGGTCAGAGATTGAACCGGCGTGAACCAACGGGCCAGGCGGATGGGCTTAACCGGCGGGCTGCAGTGTGTGGCCAAAGGACAGCTGGCCTGGCGGGCCAAACCGCGGCCCCAGCCCACATGCTGCATTCTGAAGGCGTGTGCAGAGGGAGGAAGTAGGGGCCCGGCGGGCCCAGCCCTTGGGCTGGCCCTTTTTCAAATAGCTGTGCAGAAATTTTGGGGGGGGGGGGGAGATTAAATTCAAATTGTGGACGATTTTAACCCCGTGAATAGTGAAAAATGGGTAGTTTTTGGGGGTAATTTATGTCCAACGAAATTTTAGGAATTGTCTATAAATTGGAGGGGGGGGGGGAGAATTTTTTTTTACAACTTTGCTCACTCTCTACTCTCTCACACTGTCTGAAAAATATTAATTAGTGCTCTCATACTTAAAAAATTAAGTCGTAACTCTGCTGAAATTTTTTTTCCCACAATTTAATATTTTTTCCTACAAATTATTTATTTTCTCCAAACCTTATATACATTATTCATAAACCTTTTCAATTGAAAAAAAAAAAAAATGTATCAACCTGGATCAAGTGGTGCCGGAGGAAGGGATAAGGAACCGAAAATCCAAGAAGTTGAAGAACGGTTAATCCATGATTTATTTGATTATCCGGTCGATCCAATAAGATCACAAATGTTTATTGGAGGAGTTCTTATTAATTCTCGAACAAATTTTGAAGACTTTACAACTGAGTAATCCCGGCAACATTTAGAAGTCGAAATGCCTCCACCACCACCACCGCCAACTTCCCGACAAACACGGTGAACATATTTTTTTCTTCAACTATTTAAATTTAATTTGTTAATATGTTAAATTAATTTTTTTTATTTATATTAATTAATTATGTTATTTAAATAGTAATGTTATTTAATTATTCTTCTTCATTTAAATTTTAGTTTTTAGTTATGTTAATTTTTTTATTTATTATTCTTCATTTCAATTTATTTATTTAATTATTATGTTTTATGTTCATTTTAATTTTTAGTAATTTTTTTTCTTATTTACGTTTATGTTGTTATTTATTTTAATTTATTAATTAATGTTATTTTATTTTTTTTCTTACTTATGTTTTTTTTTTTCATTTTTTTTATTTATTTATTGATGTTATTTTATTTTTTTTAATTTATTAATTAATGTTATTTTATTTTTTTTCTTACTTATGTTTTTTTTATTATTTATTAATTAATATTATTTTATTTTTTTCCTTATTTATGTTTATTTATTATTTTTCATTTTATTTTATTTATTAATTAATGTTATTTAATTTTTTTTCTTTATTTTGCTTATTTACGTTAATGAATTTTTGTCATTCTTTTTTTTTAATTTTTTATTAATGTTAATTAGTTAATGCTAATTTATTTTTTTAGCTTATTTACGTTTATTTATTTTTGTGATTATTTTAATTTTCTCCTCCTTTGTTTGTTATTTGTTATTTTTTTTTCTTTTTTTCTTTATTGTTTTTTAGGTCATTTATTTATATTTATTATTTGCTTTTATTTTTCAGTCCCGGAATTCATTCCGAAGAGGAAGTTGGGAACCAGCAACAATACATTTCTCCAAAACATACAAGTGACGTACCACAGCATTTCCGGTGGGAATCCGTCGGAAATTCTGAATACGTCCAAATTTGCAAACACTGCAACGTCCGTTATAAGTGGAAAATGGGTGGAGGCTATGGAACGATGAAACGGCACATGGAGCAAAAGCATCCGGCCGAATTTTTCGGTAAAAAAAGATCGCAAACACAAATTTCCGGGTACACTTCCTCTAAAAACTCCATTTTTAATTTCAATGATAGAGATTATAAAAAAGGTTTAGCTGAGTTTGTTTATGTTGAAAAATTGTCTTTTTCATTTGGTGAAAAATGTGACTTCATAAATTTTTTAAAAAAATGTGTTAATCCACTTGCAAAAACTGTTTCTAGAAATACCACTAAAAGAAATATTTTAACTTTATTTAAAGAAAGAAAGAAAATTTTAATTGGACAGTTTGCTGCATTGGAGGGTCGTGTCTCTATCTGTTCAGATATTTGGACAGATAATTGGCACAACCACTCCTACATGAAAATTACCGTGCATTTGATAATTCTTAGCTTTTACAAAAAAGAATAATCGCCTTTCGTGCTTTTGACGAAAGGCATACTGCTGCAAATATTTATAAAATAATTCATAACATTTTAGATGAATTCAAACTTGTAAAAAAAAATTTTGACAATTTCTTTTGACAATACTGCATCGAACACTGCATCTATCCACCAACTAAAAGAATTATGTCAACCTAATGTTGGGGGAAAATTTTTTCATATAAGATGTGCATGTCATGTTTTAAATTTGTATGTGCAAGATGGTTTAAAATTTTTAGAAGTGCATATATTTCCTATTAAAAATGCTATTAAACACCTTTATTCTTATAATAAATTTATAAAAAATTGGTTTAAATTTTGTAGGAATAATAATTTAACTCCTACAAAATTTAAACGTGACGTTGTTCATAGGTGGAATTCCACCTATGAATTATTAACACAATCTTATGAATATAAGGATGCTTTGTCTACTTTTTATAATTCCCAAGAAAATCAGGAAATCGTTGTTTTTCCACATTCATGGGAGATTTGTTCTAAAATTATTAATTTGCTTGAAGTGTTTAATAATGCAACTAAAATTTTTAGCCATGTGTATAAACCAACATCTCATATTTTTTTGCAATGTAATGTGAATATTGTGGATAGATTGCATATGTTTGAGCATGATCTTCAATTGAAAGATTGTGTGAATTGTTATAAAGTTATTCCAAATTTATTTTTGGTTGCTTGTGTGTTTGATCCTAGGGTTAGATTAGATGTATTAGAAACTATATTAGAAGTTTATTATGAAAATTTAAATTTTTGCCATTTGATGAAATGATTTCTGTACATAGTTTAATTAATGAAACTAGGGAAACTGTAACAGAATTATTTATTGAATTTTCTGCAAATTCAGCTTCGGCTATTGAAACTGACATTAGCGGAAGTTTAACTTCTGCCAGACCGGGTGGGACCTCGGTTCAAAAGAAAATGTCTCTTATTTATTCTCAACGCCAAAAAAGGCCGAGGGGGACTAGTGTAAGTTCCTATCCGGAATTTGACAAATACCTGTCAACCGAGTTTGAATTTTCAGGTACTGCAACCGATCCAATTAATTTTGATATATTAGAGTGGCGGGGAAGACATGAAGACACTTTCCCAATTATGGCCAAAATTGCTAAAGAAGTTTTGGCGGCTCCGGTCTCAACAGTGGCGGTTGAAGAAGCATTTAGTGCCGGCGGCCTTCTACTTTTCGAGAAAAGGACAAAACTGAGAGCAGAAAATTTAGAAGCTCAAGCGTGTGTCGGCGATTGGGCGGCCGCCGACTCACGAAAACAAGAATGCTGGACTTCTAGCTCCGATGAAAGCTCCGAAGTCACCGAAACCTCCTCCGCCGTTGAAAATTAAGGTAAGCATTAGAACTACGTGGGCTTTGATTTTTCTTTCCACCAAAGAAAATACGTAGGCCGAATAATTTTTTTTTTCCAAAAAAAAAAAAATTTATTCTCAAGCCCAATTTTTTTTTCCATTTTTTTTTCTCTCTTTCAATTTTTTTTTTTTCATTTTCACAATTTCAATTTCTAAGTATGTAAATAATAAATTCAATGTAACATTTTCTTAATCAATGAAATATTTATTTTTAAGTTATTGATTTATTGTTTACATTTTTTTTTATTCAACTTATTTTTTTTTCTCTTCTTCAATTAATTTTTTTTAGTAATGTTCATTTTTCAACAATTCAATCCAATTAATCAATATTTAAAATTACTCTTCAACATTTGCAATTACAAATTACAAATTTCTTCTTCAAGTAAATTCAATGTAACATTATCTCAATCAATAAATTATTTATTTTTAAGTTATTCATATATTGTCTAAGAATTTTTTTGATTGAACTTATTATTTTTTTTTCTCTTCTTCAATTAATTTTTTTTAGTAAAGTTCATCATCCTTCAACAATTCAATCCAAATTAACAATATTTATAATTATTCTTCAATAATTGCAATTACAAATTACAAATTCTACTATTAAATTAAAAAAAAATTACAATTATTATTAATTTTTGAAGTTCAAAAAATATTATTCATACAAATTGAGTCCACAAAAATTAAATGTTAATTTCAATTAATTACATTGATATTGGAAGTGAATTTTTAAAATTTTTTTCTCCTAATTTTTTTTTTGGGTTCAAAATCACAAAACCGACGGTTAACCGGGTTCGGCCCGCCGGTTCGGTTTCACCCAACCCGCCTTTATTTGAATCGTCCACGAACCTCCGGTTTAACCGTTTTGAACCGTCTGTTTTTGGCCCGCAAATTAACCGCTGGTTAACTGGAACCGCCAGTTACGGTTCATAGGAGCCTTGAACCGTGGCCCGGCGGGCCGAGGCCCGGCCCGTGGCCACCACTAACCAAAGTGGTCCCAACTTCCAATATACACTAATATGACGTCATAAAATTGATGTCATCAAGCTCATTCTACATCTGCCACGTGTTAGAAATGAGGCACCTTCTACGCAACAATCCACGAAAGTGTCTAAGAAGGAGCAGCAAAAAAGAAAGATAATATTTTTATTTTATTTTACATTATTATTATTATTATTATTGAGATTTTCCTTTTTACTAAAATAAATAATATTCTAATTCCTGTTTATATACATACTATATATACAATGGAAAAAAGCCTACCATTACGCTCTACTAAATGTCCAACTCAAGCTTTATGGCAATGGACTTTCCTGCAAACCCTAATTCAAATAATTTTCATCACTTCGACCCGAATATGGATCCGTTTCCAACTGAATTTCAGCTCTCCGATTATCTCATGCTTGATGCCGATGGCTTTGTTGATGAGTCAACGACGTCGTCTCCAACTTTGTTCTCCTCGGATCACGTTTTTAGTGGTAGCTCCAACGGATGCAGCGGCGGAGTTGTTGATGGTGGTGCAACTTCAAGAAGTAGTACTAGTTTGTAAGCATTTTGATTACAGCTAATAGTGATTAGCTTGTCCTAATTAATTAATTTCTAATATTAATAATCTTTTTTTTTTTTTTTTAAATTAGCAAATGGAAGAAGAGTATGAAGAAAGAGAAAGGTGAAGTGGGGCATAGAGTTGCATTTAGAACTAAATCAGATTTAGAAATTATGGATGATGGATTTAAATGGAGAAAATATGGGAAAAAATCAGTCAAGAACAGCCCAAATCCAAGGTAATTATTTTACAACATTAAATGATTATATATTATATAATTTGAGTTTATGGATCATTAGTAAATTATGAACTACTATTTTGCTTTAATAATTTATTTCTTTAACTGGATCACATTTTAATTTCTTCTTGTGATACTACGTTAAAATTCATTTCTTACTCCACTAGATTAGTATAGTTTCAAGAGTAACAACAAATAATTAAATTTTTATAATTACGATAACAATAGTGAATATCCAAATTATAAAATTATTATCTTATACTTTCAATTCTCGCTATATACATATATGAATAAAGATTTTTATTTTTAACTGTGTCTATTTTAATTATATCTGAACTCCAGAATGAATTAATCGATTATGGTATAAAAGCTCCAAATAGACCAGTGGTTGATCCAAAAACTGAAAGTATAGTGATTATTAGTGATTTGGTTAGTGGGACATAAGAGGTGTGTGCATATAATGGATATGGAGATAGCTTTGAAAACACAAAAATGGGGTATATACAGGGTGAGGCTTGTGACAACAAATAGGCAGTAGCAATGAAGAAGGGGACCCAAAGGCATCTTTTTGGATAACACTGAACCACACACTTAGATTTGAGACTAAATTGGCGGCCTCCACTTTTAATCGATACACTATACACTCTCATCACCTCCGTGAGATAAGCTTCATGTGTCATCATATATATATATATATATATATATATATATATATATATATATGCTTTATTATTATTAATCATTATTACCATTAGTGGTGGTTTATATTAACGGAATTTAAATCAAATGAAATATTTGCTGTTTTGCTTGATATAATTGTTTGGTTGGAAAAAAATATTTATAATGTATGAAATTTTTATGACATCATATTACGTGATATGGAAATATAAATTTTAAGTAAGAGAAGAGATTTGGCTAATTCTTTTTTTTTTATTGTTATTTAAATTATTTTATTTGTTTAGATAATATATTTAAAAATTCATTTATTTTTTTTAGGAATTTATAATATTTACAATTTCTGAATTTAACATTGAATAGATTTCAATAAATCTGTCAGATTCCATTAATCTAAATCACAGCTAAAATTATTTCCATCATGAATTATGTTTCTATGACTATATTTATATGTGATTTTAATTGATTTCAATATTCAGTATAGTAACTTAAAACTTTTATGATAGAAAATAATTGTCAAAAAAATCCTTTTATGATAGAAAATTAAGTAAACATATATAATGGAATTTAATTATGGTTTCATTTAATTTTATAAATTTCCGTTTTTTAGTTTAACTATTATATCTTAGAGTTTGACAGTTTTTATATTTTTTAAGTACACAATTGACAGTTTTAATATTCACTTTTCTGTTATATGAGTTTAAATATACTCTTACTAGTGACTAGTGAGGGTTGCAAATTAGTCGAATCGAGTATTATACTGCTCGAGCTCGGCTCGTGTTAAATTTCACGAGTTCAAGTTTTAAGTGAAAGCTCGGTTTGAGTTCGTTTGAAAATCTGAAAGTTCGAGCTCGGTTCGCGAGTTTGACTCGTTTTGAGATTCGCGAGCTTGACTATTTTATATTACTATTCAAGCTTGAGCTTGCAAATAAATTGAATTTGAGCTTGTCTCGAGCTCGAGCTCGAGCTCGTTTCTTACTGTTATTCGAGCTCTTTAAGAGTTAGTAAAAAATTAAGAAAATTTCATTTTTAATATTATTTCAGTGAGAAAACGAAAATACCAGTTTCAGTGAAAGAGAAACGAAATAGCAAAAAATGAAGTGAGGAGAGGGGTGGCTTGGCTGAAGCATATTTTTTAATTTGGTATTAAAAACGATATCGTTTTGATAGGCTCGTAGCTCGCAAGCCTATCAAACGATCTACTCGTGAGCCTTTTTAAATGAGCTGTTCGCAAGCTGACTTGCAAGTCTAATTGCTCGATTTGAGCTCGGCTCGTTTATTATCGAGCCGAGTTCGAGTCGAGTTTTTATCGATCGAACATCGAGCTGCTCGCGAACGACTTGGTTTATTTGTAGCTTTACTAATTAAGAACCGAGATAATATTTGTTACATATTCTTATATATTACCGAGTCAATCATAATCTATTTATTACGGCAAACTAGCTATACTAGTAAATTTTTTAGAAGAAAGATAGGATACTTGTAACTAAAAACATCATGTAGATTTTATAAATTAGAAATGAAGCAATAGGGCATTGTTTTAGTTCAATTAGTTCAGCTTTTTAAGAAATTATTATTTATGAAGTTTATTTGCAAGGAAATTATTTTATGAAAAGTATGATTTAAACATGTACGATACTAAAATCAATTCTATGAAAAAAATTATTTCATATTTTAAAAATAAGAATATTTATATTTTAATCTAATTATATTTTGATAATACAGTAAAAAATTATTTTTATCACTTTTAATTTGGAAAAAAGCTCTCTTCCTCCTTTAACTTGGGAAGTTACTTTTCTTCCATCCTGTAAGAGAAGTTAAAATGGTTATTTTTTGAAAAATAAAATAGATAAAATGAATCAAACCGCAAATTTTTATAATCGCTTTCAAGTAAATGATCCCTTAGGTTATTAGAACGTCCAGAATAAGGTCAAGTCAATTTTGTTGGATACACTTGGAAATATAGTTGTAATTATATAATAATACGAGTGTGGTCCAAAAATAGCTAAGTTGGCAAGTTGGAGATGGTAATAATCATTTTATATCAAACTATATAATTAGAGCTGCAAAAAACTATGGATTTGTTTAAGCGGAAGAGAAAAACAAGTCGCAAAACAATAAATAGGCTGCCAAGCAAACTAGTCTAGTAGCTCTATGCATCCAGCTACCTTGGCAGATTCTGCATGTTGCAATTTCTATGTGCGGAAAAATCTTAAATTAAAACAAGTGTATGCTATAAATTAATATTCTACTAGCTAATAATTGTAAGATATGCGGACAAGGGGTGATAGTTAGGTACTCCGCCTGTTAAGTTATAGAGCTACAGTTCGGTCATATCTCTCCTCTATAAATGCGTAATAGTGCCTTTATAAAAAATAAAAAAAAAATTAGTTGCAAGATTGTTGATGATTTAACATAAATGTTAATATTTTTTTGTAGGAATTATTATAAATGTTCAAGTGGAGGATGCAATGTGAAAAAGAGAGTAGAAAGAGATAGGGAAGATTCAAGTTATGTTATAACAAGCTATGATGGAATACACAACCATGAAAGCCCTTCAATGGCTTATTACAATCAAATTCCTAATATTTGGACATTGCAAGCTTCTTCATCTTCTCCTCACTCTTCTTCTTCCTCTTAATTATCATTTTTTTTTTGCCTAATTAATTACTGTAATATGCAAATACTACCCGTATCATCACCATTGATTCCCCCACTTGTTGTGGTGATTTGTATTACAGTGCGCTAGCTAGGCAGGCCTACCAAAAATTGATAGAAATGAAAATGATGACTATATTATATACAAATAAATTAAGATGCATCATCAATGCCTATTTTGACCTTTCTTCTTTCAGTTTCTATCTTTTGAGAGTGATGAAGTAAGCTGTTCATTTGTTAACTACTTCCTCGTTTCTTGTTACAAAAAAAAAAAAAAAAATTGGCCTTTTCTACAAGTAGAGCTGTAATCTTTAATCTGCTTAATAAAGCTTCTGTTTTCATAATTAAAGAAAAATGTTTACTTATTATTAATTGAAATTTGATGTATTAACTAATATAACATGGCTATGTAAGGAGACGTTCTTTGCTTAAAAAACTGCCATAAGCACTCACGTTATGAACAATATTTGTATTAAAAAGGGTAATTTTTGAATTTTATTTTCTATTTAGACAAATATAATATTATCAGTATTCGATCAAAATTAGTATATTGCAGTTAACATGTATTATAAATTAGTTACAAAATTAATTTGTATTATTGAATTTCCAATCAGACTTAGTCAAAAAATATAATATAGTGAATTTAATTTCAGAGCATTCAAAATTAAGTGCCTTAGGAGCACTGAAAAAAGAACAAAAGAACAAAGTGCAATGCTCTCGAAATCGGAGTTCTATAGTAGCACTTGAAAAGGAACAAAAAGCAAAAGGAGTATTAATCATCTCAATCCAGTCATATGTCATTAATCCTACTCCCATTTAAATTTGATTTTTTAATTATGTGCTGTGTCCGTAATTTCTGTAATATTGTGTTACTTGAAAACTCATTATTGTCTTAAATAAAAATAATTATTTTAAACAATGGTGGATTAGTTTGGTGATGAATTGCTTTTCACCAAGGACATTATCAGGGTCCTATTGTGCCTTCTAGGGGCGTCAAACAAGGTGAACTCATTTCGTCAAATTTATTTATCTTATGTAGTGAAGGTTTGACTCATTTGATTAACTTCAAGGTTCCTTTGAATTTGTGGCATGGGTGTGCTATTGCGCCAGGGTGCCCTCAGAGCTCTTCAAAATGAAGCAATAGTGGTTAACGATGTGATGTAATTGAGACACATGCTACTGCTTCAGGACATTTAATCAATATGTCAAATCTTCTTGTTGTTTTATTAGACACGTTGATATGGCCTTGAGGAACCAACATTGTGTTGTTTTAGCTATTGAGAAAAGGGCTGATTTAGGTACTTATCTAGGTCTTCCGATGCATGTTGGGCTAAATAAAATGGAAGTCCTTGGCTTCATCAAAGACCGGTTATGGCAGCCATTGATTTCTTGAAAGCACATATGTTTATTTCGTGTGAATAAAGAAATTATGCTCAAGACAGTTTTACAAGCATTTCCAAATTATATTATGAATTTTGTTTATTGCCTAAAATATTTTGTAATGAGTTTCAACAACTTATGAATAACTTTGTGTTAATTATTTTGACTACGTATCCTCATTGTGATGAAGAGAAATTAAAGTTACGTAGTTATCTTACTTTAATTGAATTTTTGGAACTCAAATTATTTGTTATCTCATTTATTGGTGCGGTTGGAAGAGTTAGTAATTTCGGAATCCTCTTCCGAAGAAGAACTCCATTTGTCTTGTGCATGTTGGTTCAATAATCTCCAATCTCCAACGCAAGTTTGTGCTTTAGGTTTGTTGGCACTCAATTTTGTTCTCTTTTTGGATAAATATTAATTTGCCGGCAGTAAAAGCTTGCTTGATCATTACTGTTGAGACCAACGCTACTAAGACTTATTTTGTCATTTTGACAAATAAGGGGAAGGTAGATTCGTGTCAGCTCCACCATTCCAAAATGTCAAACTTGAAAGGATCAGTCGCCTCTCCTACAAATTTAAATTCTATGGACAAAAATTTATCAAGTTCTGGAAAAAAACTTGCACCAAATACCCTTGGCCTTTTTTGACGCTGGGAATAAATGAAGGACATTTTGTTTTGAACCGATCCTCCTCTCAATTGGGTAGGAGCCAAACTCTCTCCAGCGTCAGTAATAGCCAAAGCACTATTATTTGAAAATTCTAAATATAATTCATGGATAATTTGTCTAGTATCATCAACTATTTTTCTAACATTAACTTGTTCATGAATAAGTAAATTCAAATTTTCATAATAAACATCTAAGATCAAAATAAAATCAACAAAAAAGTGGTGAAATATATGTAAAATAACTCAACTATTTCTTTTTAATAACCGCAACATAATCAACCAAATTTAGTTCATTTTCAAACATATGCAATCTAAAACATGACATGCATAAAAGTAAGTGTTGCATCATTAAAAACTTGCAATAAATTAACAATTTCAGAACAAATTTCCCAACTTTGTGGGTAAATTTCAATATCAAAAGTTTCAAAGGCTAACTCTTAAACCTTTACAATATTTAATCACAATAAATGAGTTTTAAGGTTCACTCAAAAACCTTTACACTAAGAATTAATTACAAGAAGAAAGAAAAAAACTACAAGAGGTTGTTGGACAATTGAATGTATATGAATGAGTAGTTGTTGTAACCTCTTAATGGCTGTAGGGAAGGGTATTTATACCCACAACAACCCTTATAGCCGATGGACACTTGCAGTGAGGAGTTTTTAGTCTGTCACAAGGATAGCGTACGAGATGTCTATGTAGTGCATGCTACATCATTCTGACTTCTTCTAATGGCTACCTGTAATTGCTCTTGAATGCGTCAGCTTCCATTTAATGTTAGAGCCATTGGATCCGATTTAAGTAATATAGCGCGTGCGACGTGACGGTAGCGTGCGCTACATGCCCAATTTAAAGAAGTCTTCATTTTCGAAGGTAGCAACCCAACTAGGTGTAGTGTGAGAAAAATTGCATGAAACCTTTTGAATTAATTTGGCACCTATCACGCGTGAGATGCACTTGGTAGCGTGCGAGATTAAACTATAGCGCACGAGATATACCTTGTAGCGTGTGAGACTAAATCTTGATTAAGGTCTGGACATTTTTGGTACATGTATGGTACATATAGCTTGATCTAATCCCCATTACAATGATAAATAATGCATTTTAAATATTGCATAAACACAAATAGAAAACAAACTACATAATCACAACACAATTGGTTCTCTCTTTTTAGTAAAAATATCAAAAACTCAATATGTAAAAAGGAAACTTGAGTTTGTATTTGAAGTAAATTTAAAAATTTGTATAATTTCACTTAAAATAATCCCAATTTTCAAAAATTTAATTTTAAATTATAAACCTAAATTATAAGATCAAATGTTTGAAATTGTTTGAATTTATTTTTATATACATCCCTTACAAATGATAAATAATGCATATTAAACAAAAATGCATAAACACAAATACAAAATAAAATACATAATCACCACAAAATAGATTCTCTTTCTTTCGGCAAAAATATCAAAAACTTAATGTGTAAAAAGGAAATCCGAGTTTGTATTTGAAGTGAATTTAAAAATTTTTATAATTTCACTTCAAATAATCCTAATTTTTAAAAAATTTAACTTTCAATTATAAACCTAAATTATAAGATCAAATATTTGAAATTGTTTGGATTTGTTTTGATATACTCCCCCTTACAATGATAAATAATGCACATTAACAGAAAAAAAAAATGCATAAGCACAAATACAAAACAAAATACATAATTATAACATAATCGATTCTCCACCTTTTAGCAAAAATATCAAAAACTCAATGTGTAAAAAGAAAATCCGAGTTTTTATTAATGCTAAAGCTATTACAAGTAGTCAAATTTCATCAATACAACTAGAAAAGATAAAAATCACACTAAAACACAAAAAGGAAAAACAAAGAAAAATTTAAAAAATTTTAGGTAAGCTTTTAATCTTCTTCTTCTTCTTCCTTTTCCTTTTCTTGATCATGAATAACTACTTGACGGCTAGAAGAGGCGTCACCCTTTTGTCATAAGGAAAAATCATCTTGGTCGGAAGAAGAAGACAAAGATGATACATCGCTACACATGACACCTAATTTTTCACCAACGTTGATAAATTAAGAGGTTAAGTGAGTGATGAGGTGAGCTATTAACAGGCTTTTTTAGCTAGAGTTTCTAAGTTTAAAGATATGTTCCAAAAGAATAGTAGCACCACAATAGAGGGTGGAGGTTCTTGCACAATGAAGAAATAAATCTTTTTGAGAGACTTTATTTGGACACTTCCTAGCAAGAATTGAATTGTCCACAATTTGGTGAAAGAACCACTAAGGGAGAGTTTTAAGGGAGGTGGCTTTTGAGGCTTTAGGCAAGTGCTCATTATTAATGGAGAGCTCTTGCCATATGATTATGAAGTCCTCAAGAGAAAGGTATCTAAAATGAAGAAGGGTGTCGTTGGAGAGATAAAAAATTTCTACAAGACGCTCTTTACGAAGGTTATATTAGATTCGATAGGATCTCTAATCCAATAGGAATGAAGTGAGGCCAGAAATTCACAAGTGAAGGTGAAATAGCCCTCACAAGTGATGGAGGAGAAGAGAAAAATGGAATAATTTAAGAAGTGTGTTTACCTCATTATGGATTCCTAATGTAGTAAGAGCTCCCTCATTAATTACTTTAGGTACATGGAAGGTTTTTTGAGTTGTTTCTTAAGAATTTTCTTCTCATGCTCATTAAAATTGTTTGGAGCATGGTTAGGAAGGCAATTTGGAGGAGGTTGAGGGTTAGGGTTTCTTGATCTAGCAACTTTAGGCCTATTGAAGAAGATTGAATAAAAGAAGAAGACCTAATGCTTAAGTAGAGATTGAAAAGCTTAAAAGGAAAGAGTTTTTGAAGACAAGTTGTTGACGCTCGATTTGTGCATCCCAAAAATAACCGAGGATGTTGAGAGCTCCAAGCTCGAAATTTCCAGAATTCCTACTCAGCTCGATTTTCCTCTTTTCCAAAATATTTTCCAATATTTTAATCCTTGATGCGTTTTAAGAAATTCTCAAAATTTCCATTCTATTTAACAAAAATATATGTTTTTCAATGTGTTTTTATTTTTCAAGTTGCAAAAGAAAAATATAAAAGAAAAGAAAAGAAAGAGTTAAAAAAGAATGATTTGTGATTTTAATCTTAAAAATCAATTTTAAGATTAAAATGACAAATTTTTATATTTTATTCTTGATTTCAATTTTTAATTGTAGTGTGTTTTATGTTTTTAATTTTTACAAAAATTAATTAGAAGGGTATTAATTGAAAAAATTTGAAGAAAAATTAAGAAAAAGGATTAAAATTAAAGAGAATTAAAAGAAGTTAGGAAAATTGGAAAGGAAGGAAGGGCCTGATTGCAAACGGATAGAAAATTCCGTGGGCCAAAGTCTAATTTCCGGAAATGCTGGGGAGGAAGGCGTGGATCTGGAAACTGAGGGTTGAAACGACCTGTCGTTTCGACCAAACGGTGAAACGCGAAAGGAGAAGAAGCTGCTGCGTTTCGTCAAAACGCAGAAGACGACATGTCGTTTTGACGACAGAAAAGCAAAAAAATAAAAACGAAACGCTGCGTTTTGATAACGCAAATATACAGTGAACAAACGAAAGAAGAAGATTGAACAGAAAGCTTCGACGAAGCTAAACAGAGGGAAATCAAAATCGAAGAGAAGAAATGAGAAAACCCTAACAGAAGGGAGAAGACGGGATTGAACAGAGATTTAACGAAAAGGAGTTGACGATTCCCAGTTGAAATCGAAGGAAAATCGATTGAGACAGAAAGTGATGGAGATAGAAAGTGATCGAGACAGAAAAATGACGAAGAAAGCGGAAAGTTGAAGACTGAAGAAAACGCGTCGAAGGGATGCTTCAACGGCTGCAGCCAGAGGGGAGACGTGGCCGTCTGAAGGCCATGGAGGGTTTCCTTAAAAAGGAAACCTCTACAGTCAAAGAAAGGGGACTTCCAGTAGAGAGAGTGGGGATTTTCGAGAGAAAAGAAAATCAGAGAGAGAACCATCGAAAACAGTAAGCTTTCTGTTCTTTGCTTAGGGTTTAGATTTCGTTTTTGGGGTGAGGGATTTCTGTGACACCCCGACCAAAAGCATACGTCTTTTTGACGTCATTTCACGCATTTTATGCATTTTTATTTAAATGCATCAGAGTATGACATGATATATGACATTTACATGAAGTTTATGATTTGGGAAATGATTATAAGTGAGTTGAAAAT